>JASCZW010009238.1:0-43998 GCA_034211315.2 Aedes japonicus
GTCAGGCAGTGGCATAAAACCGAAGCTAGTTAATCCGGTGAAGTGAAGGAAGATGTTGAATCTGTTCAAGCGTCGATCAAACCTGTTGATCGTGAATAAAGCGAATATGGCGGAAGTTTTCATCTGGTTTGTCGAAAAAACTATGAAACTTGGTCTTAACGTCTACAAAATCAGCAAGGCACCTAACCGGAACGACAAACAAAACACTGTTGCTATCCAGAGTGGCTGACGAAACCGAGGTGCGCAATTGCCGGGTCAGGAGGTTTGCTTTGCCATATCACGGTTGGCCATTCTTGAGGAAATAAGGAAGAAGAAAGTGGACATATTCGCCAAAAATATTTTGGTTTGGTAGGCCAACTGTGGGTGTGGAGAGATAGCCATACATCACCACGGGTGCCATGAATGGGTAAATCTACCAAGACGAGTGCCTCCAAAAGCACCTGCTGTCATTTCTGGGGTTTCACGGAGAAAATATGCTATTTTGATCGGATTTTGATCATTCTAGACGTTCCGGTGGATGCAATCCGGTCAGTGGGCATAGTGTTGTTCAATTGGTCATGAACTAAAGTTTTCGTTTGACTACCAGCAAGCGGGACCTCAAGCTATCCAAGATGAACCAGAATAACTCCAGAAGATATGATTAGATCCAAAATCTAATCTGACAGATCGAATCTATCTATCAATATGTATACACTACTAGTCATATGTACGGACTAGCTAGGTAAAGTATTGCAACACACAACATCACCTCGAAATGTTTAGCATCACCTTTCAGGAGCATTTATGATGCTATATCTCGAGACACTTAATATGTGCAAAGCTATGGTCTTGAGCAAGTTGTTCAGAAGGTCAAGAATTTTCGAAAAAAGATCATTTGGAATTCAACCACTGCGTGGTGCTAGTGAGCATTTAAAACTTGCTCTATCTCGTGATTCTAACAAGATGAAAAGTTCCAGTCTTTAGCAAAGTTGTTCAAAAGGTAAATGGCATCCGTAAGGTGCACTGTTTTATTTTAACTTCCACCACTACGTGGCGCTAGGGTGCACCAAAAATTGAGCTTTTCCAACTAGTTCGTGATTCTGATAAGATAGAAAGTTCAAGATTTGGGCAAGGTTTTACAGAAGGGGTTATTTGGGCCTGATGCACCTCGTATTTATGCGATTCCTATAGCAGCACACTTGTTGCAAATCAGTCCAAGCTACTTGCATGCAATTCAATTAAGTCACAATCAAGTAACTGCAACCAATAATGTCAGTTTTGTGTTGCTTGGGTAAGGACCGACTAAGTACTCATATAAGATTTTATACATATTTTAGGTCGGATTCATTTCGTATTCTAATGATTCCGATCTGATTCATTTTATATTCAAGTGATTCAAGTCAGATCCACTCCATAATCAAGTGATGCAGGACATACCTTACCTTACCAATAAGACTAAGGCCAGTGTGGCCTCTACTGTACTCAGAATTTGTCTCCATTGTAATTTGTCCATGGCTGTAACTCGCCAGCCTCGCTGTCTGCGGAGATTCCGCAATTCGGCTTCTACTCGATCGAACCACCTTGCTCGATGCGCACCTCTTCTTCTTGTACCCGTCAGTTTGTTTTCGAAAACCATTTTAACAGGGCTGCCATTCGACATTCTTACGACATGCCCAGCTAATCGTAGTCGACCGATTTTAACGATGTGTACGATGGGAGGTTCTCCCAACAACTGCTGCAATTCATGGTTCATTTGACTCCTCGGCGTTCCGTCTTCCATCTGCACTCCACCGTAGATCGTACGCAGCACTTTCCGTTCAAAAACACCAAGGGCGCGTTGGTCCTCCACTATTAATGACCATGTTTCTTGGCCGTAGAGAACTACCGGTCTAATTAACGTCTTGTAGATGGCCAACTTAGTAGTTCGGTGAATTTTGTTCGATCTTGGCGTCCTTCGGAGTCCAAAGTAGACATGATTTCCAGCCATAATGTGCCTTTGTATCTCTCTGCTGGTGTCGGTATCGACTGTCACCAATGAGCCCAGATACACGAATTCGTCTTCTACCTCGATTTTAACACCGTTGATCTGAACTCGTGGTGGGAGGCTTACATTGTCTTCGCATGAGCCTCTTTCCTAAGTGTATTTTACGCATTAATCACGAGCTCTATCCTATCAGCTTCAGCCATAAGTTTTGAGCGCATTCTTACTGCAACTAGGTAGTGGTCCGAATCTATATTCGCGCTGCGGTAAGAGCGAACGTTGATGATGTGGGAGAAGAATTTCCCGTCGATTAGAACATGGTCGATTTGATTCTCCGGTCGTTGGTCAGGTGATCTCCAAGTGGCTTTGTGGATGTCTTTATGGGGAAGAAAGTACTTCGAACTACTAACAGCTAATTGTACAAAAAAAAAAAATAATGAGAAAAGCCAAAAGCGTGGAGTTTGTCTGGAAGAACTTCAACAGATACCGAATCGAACGCCTCCTTGATATCCAAGAATACAGAAGCCATTTGCTCTTTTTTAGCAAAAGCTAACTGAATCTCTGTGGAAAGCAACGCGAGACAGTCGTTCGTTCCCTTAACCCTACGAAAACCATATTCAGTATCTGAAAGCAGGTTGTTCATCTCAACCCATTTGTCCAAAAGGAAAAGGATCATTTTCTCCAACAACTTTCGAATACAGGGTAACATCGCGATGGGTCGATTGGAGTTGTGGTCGGACGTGGGGTTACCAGGTTTTTGAATCGTGAACTCTCACTCGTCTCCAATCATCCGGTACAAAACAAGTTCAACATGCGCCTCTTAGCGACGTCTGGGAGGTTCTTAAGTAAGTTGAATTTGATCTACCATTGAAAAAGCTTGGCTGATCTCATCTATCGAATTCTCGGTTTCGCGAGGAACGATCCGTGCCAGTAAAGAATCTGGACAAACTTTTCGCGTGAACTTGAGGATCCATTGGTCCGAGTACTCCTCGCTCTCGTTGTTCTTAGTTCGGTTACGCAATCTTCGCGTGTTTTAACTGGGCTATTATGGAGCAGGCACTACGGAAGTATCCCAAGGAGGTCAAATCCATTCACTATCCGAAAATGTGTGTAGTTAATGGCATTCCGTTGTGTCATGTACCCAACACTTTTCGACTACTGTATTGGTGACATTTCGCTTCGTAGACATCAGAAAGTAATACCCTGTATATTCTTTTGGATGCAAAGCTGGATTTCCGTCTTCACTATTAAGCTATGATTTTCAAATCGAATCGTCAGCTTGGACCCATTTCCAAAATCACACGGGATATTACCGAACCTCACTGCTTAATAGTACTATATTGTCCATAAGTTCGCCAGAAACTAGAGAGCGCAACTGTTGCCTTGTGTCCGTATGAAGTTACCTGGATTCTCTGTCTTGAAATGGTACAGAAGAATTAAGTGAGGCGAAATCTGCCATGTGCGATACTGTCAATTTACAGTCGTATCCGAGAAGATATTTGTTATTGGGCTTAGAGACTCTGAAGTAAGGAAAGAAGATTCAGCAGGCAACATTCGTCGTGAAGCTTATGAACGTTGAAATGGGCTGTGAGGAATAGCTAGAACAGCTAGATTTTCGTGTCCCCTTCGATGGTTACGGAATCCCTTATTATCGCAACCATATTACCGATATTACCGTACTGCATATGGCTACTATGAACCAATGGCGGCCATTATTAGGACATTATTGTGAAACTGATGTTTCGCCCGACAATAACTCAGCAGCACGAGACTCTGGGAACTGGGTCACTGGGTCGGCGTACTACTGAGCCAAGTGGAGGGGCTTCGCGGACTAATGGGCACTCAAGCTTTCAAATACAATAATTACACAGAACGGATAAACTCAACGCTGTATTTTATCGGCTGTAGTCCGTGTGCTGGAGATATAGGACGTGCCTTCAAAAACTGCGAAGACAACGGCGAATACGATGACTACGGTGACTGCTGTGAATAAAGTCTCGCGAGCACTCGCGATGAGGTGCCAGAAAGGTTCCGGCGATGGTGGACGAACAAAGGCCAACCTTCGGCAAGATGGTGGCGGTACCACCGGCTGGTGTACCGTAGATTACAGCGCGATGACGGCCAGACTGGCGCGTCTACCCATCTTAGGCTGAAGTGCGCTGGCGGTTCATTCGCTGGCTTGGAGACAATCTGGTATAGCGGTTGTGAAGCTGAATCCGCGGTCCTTGACTCGATAACCAGAAGGAGTTTTAACCAAACGGACAGAAAAGGTCCTAAATCGGAGTAACTTCAAAGGTATAATTCTTTAAAACTGAACACTTCTGGTCTACACGCTCGCCTGTAACTATCTGTCCGATCGAGCATTCATCGAGCATCAAAAAACACTTCAGCTCATCACTCGTGACTTCGTGTCACCATTTTTATATGGATTTGGGCGCTTTTTCAGCCCTCAACCGTTAAGAATGGCCGTGATGTCTGCCCAGAGATTCATTCATTTTATTAAAGTCTCTTTGAACTGTACGTCTGCCCACCGAATCAGTAGTGAACACCAACTTTACAGGGTTGTTGTCCGGCATTCTTGCAACATGCCCTGCCCACCGTATCCTTCCGACTTTGGCCACCTTCTGGATGCTGGGTTCGCTGTAGAGTGCTGCGAGCTCGTGGTTCAGCCTTCGCCGACACACCACTAGTAGCACACTTGTTGCCATTCGGTTGAAATATCATAAATCTGACTGAGTCATAATCAATTTGCTGCTACTAATTTCGAACGGACTGTGCTACTTGGGACACCGTTCTCCTTAGCACGCGTCGCTCGAAAACTCCTAGTGCTTGCAGGTCCTCCTCAAGCATGGTTCATGTAGAGAACCTCCGGTCTTAATAGCGTTTTCTACATGGTGCATTTGGTGCGGGGGTGAATCTTTTTAGACCGCAGTTTCTTCTGGAGCCCGTAGAATGCACGACTTCCACTGATGATGCGCCTTCGAATTTCACGACTCGTATTGTTGTCAGCCGTCATTAAGGATCCGAGGTAGACAAATTCCTCCATCACCTCGAAGGTATACCCGTCTATCGCGGTATTACTTCCTAGGCGGATCCGGTCGTGTTCGGTTCCACCTAGCAGCATGTACTTTGTTTTTGACGCATTCACCACCTGTCCGACCTTTGCTGCTTCGCGTTTCAGGCAGGTGTACAGTTCTGCCATCGTTCCAAATGTTCTTGCAATAATGCCCATGTCGTCCGCACACAAATTGACCAGATTTCGTGATAAACGTACCCCTCGTCGCATTACACCTTCCAAAGCGATGTTGAATATTAGGCATGAGAGTTCGTCACCTTGTCGCAGTCCCCGACGAGATTCGAATGAACTGCATAGTTCACCCGAAACCCTTACGCAGTTTTGCACACCGTCCATCGTTGCTTTGATGAGTCTGGTCAGTTCCCAGGAAAGCCGTTTTCGTCCATAATTTTCCATAGCTCGATACTGTCGAATACCGCCTTGAAGTCGATGAACAGGTGATGCGTTAGGACCTGGTATTCACGGCATTTCTGGAGGATTTGCCTTACGGTGAAGATCTGGTCCGGTGTCGATCTGCCGTCAATGAAACCGTCTTGATAGCTTCCCACGAACTCATTCAGTTTAGGTGATAGACGACGGAATATGATCTGGAATAGCACTTTATATGCGACATCACTCTGAAGTTCTCACATTCCAAATGATCGCCTTTTTAATGTATGAGGCAGATAACCCCTTTCGGTAACTGTCCGGTTTCTCAGATCCTGGCTATCATCCGTTGAAAGCAGGTGGCCAACTTTTCTGGGCCCATCTTGATGAGTTCAGCTGCGATACCATCTTTACCAGCTGCATTGTTGGTTTTGAGCTGGTGGATGGCATCCTTAACTTCCCTCAGAGTGGGAGTTGGGTCATTTCCTTCCTCTGGTGCACTGACGTAGTCGTTGCCTTGGTCTCCCATGCCTACATTATCCACGTCATTCAGGTGCTCATCGAAGTGGTGCTTCCACCTTTCGATCACCTCACGTCCGTCCGTCAGGAGGCTCCCATCTTTATCCCTGCAAATTTCGGCTCGCGGCTCGAAACCGTTGCGGAATGCGATGAGCTTATGGTTGAACTTCCGTGTTTCTTGGGAACGGCACAGCAGTTCCATTTCCTCGCACTCCCCTTCTTCCAGGCGGCGTTTTTTCTCCCGAAAGACGTGGATCTGCTTCCACGTTCTGCCGGGTTCCTTGCTGCAGCATTACCGTCCGCGCTGCATTCAATTTCTCCAGAATTGCTCTGCACTCATCGTCGAACCATTCGTTCCGTCAACTCCGTCCACATGCCCGATGGTACTCTCGGCTGCGTCGTTGATGGCTTTAAAAAAAATAATTAAAGGGCTTTTATCCAAAGACAAAAACATTTCATGACATAACTGTCAATACTAGCTTTTACCGTTTTACATCATTATCTTTTGCCATATGGTTCTTTAGGCATTTTCTTCGCATTTTGAGTTCCAAAACCAAAGGCAACAAATGAACCCATCATAAGTACTGTTCTCACGTTACAACCCCAAGAAAACGCGTTCAAAGATGCTTTGTTTGCTCAGCCACGTTCCACCTTTGCTTTTTTTGGAGAAAATGGAATCCCAGCTGACAAATGAAGTTTATTCAAGACCTATCTAATCGTCGAATTTTCCCAATGATAAATGACTGCCTCTTCCGGAACCATCTCCAACAATTGGCCCTTTCGAATGTATTCCACATTTTTAGTGGGGCCAATGTTGCATTTCGCCTCCGTGTTCTTCTGCGATTCTCATCAACTTTCCCGGCGGCCGATAATCCATCCCAACCCGGCAGCAGGGGGATGCTAATGATTGCTTTGCTGCTAATTGCTTTACTACGTTGTTTGTGAGATTAAGATGGTCGGCCCGGAGGGGTGGATGCACGCGGGGGCTCATCAGCAGCTGAGGTTAATTAATGGTCAAATTGGACATCTGACGGTTCGCTTGATGGAATTCGGAAAAATTTACGATTTGTAAGCGACGACGTGTGCTGGAATCGCAAAAGTGCAACACAGCTCATGAATGAAACCAGCATCCATTCTTGGTTCGTGCCGGTGCAGCATCAAAGCGCCGACAACGCGACCAGTCGATGGCAATATTTGCCAACGATTTTGAAACGAAACAACACTCATATCCAAGCTCACGCTGATTGCCATCATTTATCTCTCTTATCTCATTTTTCACGGCTTATCCCGCCTGACTCCCCTCACCAGATCAGACGGAGGCCCTTCTTACACTTAAGTAATTTCATTTCATTTCATTCCATTTGCTCGGTAAACGTCATCGACTGTGGCGTCCTCCGAAAGCTTGAGTAAATCCGCTCGGAGAATAAAAATCAACGTCATACAAATCCATCATACAAATCGCTGCTGGCTTCAATCTCCCCTTCTCGGCGATTCACCCTTGGTAGAACAACAACGAGCACCATCTAATGACAGAAACACATACGGTAGCACTTAAGTCGGCACCACTGCTGGCAGTAGAATGGATGCTGCTGCAGCGTGAAAAGGAAGTTACGTCAATGATAAGGCATTAATCTTCTGGACTACTGCTGATGCAGCTCGGATCAGGTGGAGGAATGAAAAAAGTGGTTGCCGTTGATTCTGCATGGTACGAACAAAAGCAAGAACCCATGGTGAAATGCTATGAGACAAATATCATCAAACGTCAATATGTGAGAATAGTCTCACAAATTTATCTGAAAGATGTATTTTGCTGATTTTGGCCGTAACAAAATTAAAAATCAACGGGTTGGTAATATTGGAGGCATTACCGCATGGTTGACGTAAAAACACGTTGGCGTATAAGAGTAATACTAACCCGGCTGTACCACACTGAAAACTTATTTTCGTAAATAAGCTTTCACTCGTTTCGTAAACGTGGATTTTGTACATAGAACAAATGTCTCGTGTATTGTATGAAACATTCATATTTCTTTTTATCTTGTGAAATGCTATCATTACACCTTTTTACAAAATGCACAAAATAGATTTCGAGAAGACCAGCCAATATCTGCTTCTCTTTTATCGTTCTCGTACATGTTGGTGATCTTGCTGAGGTGGGCGGGAATAATTGATCTATCCCAATAACAAAATTAAACCACTGCAGAGAGTTACAACTTCATACACATTAATCATGTATAGGCTGACCAAAAGAACCGTTTTGAACGGGTCCCGTATTTTTATCAATTTTTACCGTTTTTTGGGTACGCCAAAAAAATATTGCATTCATCTTTGCATGAAGTTTAACATATGAGCATCTACTTTTAATTTTTTTTTTATCAGTTTATTCGAAGCAAACGAGAAAGCGAGAGAAAGTCTGCCAATTGACGGCTTGTCAATTGACACATCGCTAACAGACAAACTGTAAACAGTGCGTGAGCGATAGAAACACTAAAACAAACATCTTTCGTCTTTTGCTTTCGTACATAAAGCATGCGTGATTTGACTGACGGCAGTGTCTGTGTCTGTGAACAGCAAACGAATAACACGTAAGTAGGTATTTGTGAAACATCTCTTTAGCAGTAGAAGCTTGACCACTTGCGAGAGCAAAGCCGAACTCGACTGTTTATAATCAAAAAAATGTCGAAGCGACCGATTTGCACGTTTAACGACGAACTCCAAAAGGAATTCAAGTTTATAAAACTAGATTGCAGTAACAGCAAGTTAAGTGATACCGGTTAAGTTATTTGCACGCAGTGTTATGCTATTTTTTCGGAAGCTCATGGTGGAAGGAGTGACATCATTTTTGTTATTCATGTTATTCGGAGCAAGAGGCATACGGAGGCACAACGAGCATTGGCTTCTTCTAGAAACATCAGTTCGTTTATGGTGAAAAGTGATGGAATTGAATGTTTCAAAGTTGCAGCATGTGAGGCACACACAATGGCATTTTTGCATTGTCACACACAATGGCATTTTTGTTTATCATTGTGTGTGACATGCACAAAGCTTCCGCTCAAATGATTGTTTATCGAAAATTATCAAAAAACTCTAGTTCTCCTCGGCGAGTACCAAATCTGAGGCAATAGTGACGAATGTTTTATCACCGTATGCTGTCGAAGAGCTGCTAGAAGACTTGAGAAAAGTGAACAATGTGACCACGAGTGTGGATGCATCGAACAAAAAGGACATCAAACTGTTCTCGGTCATGGTGCGGTATTTTCTTCCCAATAGTGGCGTACACGACAAAATCTTGTATTTTGTTTCCCTACCTGGGGAAGCTTCGGATCTTCAATGCTCCATGTTGATGATTGTGAGTGACAGGTAATTTTTTCTCTCTCGTTTGTTTATTTTATGCACTCTAAGATTGTTTGCGTAACTGCATTGGAGTACATTGAAAAATGGAGAACAAGTCTAGGATAAACTAAGCAATTAAGGTGGATTTTACTGAAGTCTGTTCCTGAATGGTCAGAGATTCAAAGTAGCTTAAACGGAATCTTGCCAGGAGTTAAAAAAGAGGAGAAGATTCTGTTTGATCAATGGACATTAATTACAGAAGTAATAATCAGGGAGTTAAAAAGGTGGACTCAGAATCCGTGTCGGTTGGAAGCACCGCATCAGTTGAAAGGACTTTTTCTTCTATGAACAATAAGTGGACAAACGAAAAATCACGGCTAAATGTTGATGCCATGAAAGCGACGATAATTGTTAAGCAGAACATTGATCTTGAATGTGATAAATTTTATGACAAAATTTCAAAAAATCATATTCTAAAGGGTGTATTCGATAAAAATAGCACACACATATATACTCATCAAAATTAAACTGATTATCGGATTTTCTTGAAATTTTCAGGGAATGAAGAACTACTAATGAGTTTTGATTTACAACATTTGTTTTATTCAATTTCGTCTCTCTTCCCGAATGCCCGCACCTTCCTTTTCACTCCACCCATCAAATTTTGTACAACCCATTTTCCCAGTGTTTTTGTTGTTTTAACCCAAATTTTCTTCAATTCTAGCTCTGTTTTTATAGTTTTGGGATGTTTGCGAAGTTCCGTTTTCATAATTGCCCAGAATTTTTCAATAGGACGAAGTTCCGGTGAATTTGGTGGGTTCATATCCTTTGGCACAAAATTGACTCCGTTGGCTCGGTACCACTCCAATACGTTTCGAGCGTAGTGGCAGGATGCTAGATCAGGCCAAAACAGAGTGTTGATCCTTTGAGTTGATCCTTTGTGTTTCTTAATGAATGGCAAAAGACGCTTCTTAAGGCACTCTTCCGTGTAAATCGCACCGTTTATTGTTCCGGAAGTGATGAAGGGAGCACTTATTTCACCACATCCGCAAATCGCCTGCCAGATTAGAAACTTATTTGCAAATTTCGATAGTTTCTTCTTTCGAACATCCTCCGGGACATCGAACTTCGACTTGGCAACGAAATATTCTTGCCCAGGAAGTTGACGGAAGTCGGCCTTAACGTATGTTTCGTCATCCATCACGATGCAACCGGATTTGGTGAGCAGCTTCGTGTAAAGTTTCCAGGCGCGGGTTATCGCAGTGATGTTTTGTTTTTCATTCTGGTTTGGGGCTTTTGCACTTTGTAAACATGTAACCCAGCACGCTTCATGGTTTTCTGCACAAAACAAACTGATACCTTAGACTTTTTAGCGACATCTCGAATCGACATGTTTGGACGGTTCTTGAATTGTTGTACGACTTTCCTGGCCATTTTACTGTCCATTGGACCACTTTTACGACCACTCCCTTCCTTCCTTTGGACACTCAGACGCTCCTTGAAGGTTCTTATAACACGAGACACAGTTGTATTTGCAATTCCAAACCTTTTAGCAATCCACCGGTGGGACGCCCCTGGATTTTGATTGTGAGTGCACAAAATTTTCTCACGGACAATTTCTTGTTTCGACGACATGACTGGAACTACTTAATGTATAACTTTGAAACTTGGCAGATGTAAATAATACGCTATGGATAAGATCTACTCAAATTTCTAGGTTTTTTACTCATACGATTCAAAAGTTACAGAAGATTTTCTGTGTGCCATTTTTATCGGATACACCCTTTATAGCGTAAAGTGTCTTCATGGTCTATATATTCTTTCGTAGATAATAAGACAGGTACATCGAAGCAATTATTATACGTTTGTAAAGGGTGATACGGTCAAAATTTGGTCAAGGGAAAACGCGTGTAAATCGGTGAAATCGTTTATTTAAAAATCAATCAAATTCTTTTTCAAGTTCAATTAGTATAAAATTCAGGAAAAATATTCAGTTAGGCTTCCGCTTTTCCAAATCCGAATTGCCGGGCCTTACGCTTGACCCCTGCCATCAGATTTTGTACAGCCACCTTGTCCACCTTCTTCGCGCAGAAAGCCAGTTTGCCTTGAACTGCTGCTCGTCCTTAGCAGTTTTTTTGGTCTTCTTTAGGTTCCGCTTGACAATAGCCCAGTATTTCTCAATTGGTGGAGCTCTGGCGTGTTGGGAGGGTTCCGGTTCCTGGGAACCACCTGCACGTTGTTGGCGGCGTACCACTCCATGGCCTTTTACCGTAATGGCAAGATGCCAAATCCGGCCAAAACACAGTACGGAACAACCAGTGTTTCTTCAGGAAAGGCAGCAGACGTTTATTCAAACACTCTTTCACGTAAATTTCTTGGCTGACAGTCCTGAAGCTATGAAAATGCCGCTTTTCAAGCCACAGGTACAGATGGTTTGCCAAACCAGATATTTCTTTGCGAACTTTTGACAGTTTCGTGTGCTTGAAAATATCTGCTACCTTTCCCTTCCTTTTGCCGTATAAAACTCCCGTCCCGGAAGCTGCTTGTAGTCGGCTTTGACGTGGGTTTCGTCGTCCATTACCACGCAGTCAAACCTCGTCAGCATCGTCGTGTACAGCCTCCGGGATCGCGCTTTGGCCGTCGTATTTTGTTTATCATCGCGATTTGGAGTCACTACCTTCTTGTAAGTCGATAGTCCGGCTCGTTTTTTGGCTCGATGCACGGTTGTAGACGATACACCCAGCTGATTTGCGGCATCTCGGAGAGATAGGTTAGGTTTCGCTTGAAACTACCGGCAACTCTCTTTGTCGTCTCAGCGGCTTCCGGTTTTCGATTTCCCCCGATCCAGACTTCCTGGCTGTCGACAAACGTTCCCCAAACACTTTAATTACATTTGTAACGGTTGATTTGGCAACTTTTAGCGATTTTGCCAACTTTGCGTGCGAGTAGCTCGGATTTTCGCGATGCGCGAGCAAAATTTTGATACGCTGCTCTTCTTGCTTGGACGGCATTTTGACAACTGAAGAGTGAATTCCAAAATCAAAATAGAGCAACATTCTACACACACACCTTCAAAATGAGGGGTGTTCAGGTTTTTAAAATGCAAAATTGAAAGAAATACGTCAAGTTGATATTGACCAAATTTTGACCGTATCGCCCTTTATGTTTTTGATAGGAAAATAAAAATCGTAAGCCCAAGTGTCTTGTTTTTTTAGTCACGTGTCCCGTTTTAACTCCCACACTATTTGGTCAGCCTAATCATGTTTCTTCTCTCGAGTCACCAGGGTCTAGTAAAATCAACCACGGATTCAATACGTGGTATTTGTTGCACGGCTTATTTTGTACGGATTCCGGAATAAACGCGTGTTTTTTACACAGTTTTCTTTTTCAATCCGTGTAAAAAAACCGTGCAAATTCCGAAATCCATGTAAAAAAACCCGTGTAAAAAAAAGTCTTTTGCAATGAAAAACAAATAGAAGATTTTGTGAACAGTGGACTGAATAGCCCAACAAGGTCCAAGAGGCAAGCAAGGGCCCAAGGCCAGAGCACAAAATAGCAACGAAGTGAATGTGTGTGGGGATAAGTGGGGACAATACAAGTACATTCATGATGGTATATCTTTATCTTTTTGTTCTTTATGATGGTATATCTGGAGACTCTTAAGATCTGCATAGGTGCAGTTTTCAGCAAACTTGTTCAAAAGGTAAAAGGCATTCAACAACTGGCTCGTTATGTTGAGAATTCCAGCGCTACGTGGCGCTAGTGAGCATGCAAAATTGAGCATTTTCAACTTGTTTTATTTCATGATTCTGATAAGATAGAAAGCTCTAGTTTTCGGCAAAGTTATTCAGAAGGTCACGGGAACAAAGTTGATCTTTTTTTTTTGGAATTAAACCGCCATGTGGCGCTAATAAGCATGCAAAACTTTGCATTTTCAACTAGTTCTATCTCGTGATTCTGATAAGATGGAGAGTTCTAGTCGTCAAAGTTGTTTAAAAGGTCAAGGGCATTCAACAGATGCACCGTTCTGTTCAGAATTCTACCGCTACTTGGCACAAGCGAGCATGCAAAATTGAGCATTTTTAACTTGTTCTATTTCTTGATTATGGTAAAATGGGGAAAAAATGGCGCGCCGGTACTTCTATTGGAGAAGCAAATCCAACCCACCTTGATTCCTGCGGTCACCATTGCAAAATAACAACCCTGATTTACTCTCTGCGGACGAATTGATGGAATTATCCATCATCATGACCGGTGTGCTCCACCAGTGTCGCAGCAAGCCCGTTCAGATCCAGGTGCTTGGTAAGTTTATTATTCAGTATGGCGTCTAAAACGCCGCCTTATTCTGAACACACTGAAGCTTCAGGTGAAGTGTTTTTGCGCAACTCTCCCAGACTGGCATGCCGTATTTGAAGACTACAAGCTTGTTTTTCAGAGATAATGTAGACCTTCTGTTGATCAGTGGGTACAGTAGCTTCAACAGAACGTTTCAGTTTGTGACAGTTTTGTCAACTTGCTTCCTGAAAATCAGCTTGCTGGGTAGGGAAACGCCAAAGTAGACAGCTGAATTGGTACATTCCACCGTTGCGAACAAGTTTAGGAGAAGCGGAGTGTGTGAATAGGACGACCTGGGTCTTTGCTGTGTTGATAAAGACCTTCCATTCAATGAAGTATTCTGACAGGACATTCAGGATGCGTTTCAGTTTCGCAATAAGCGCTCTTATCATCCTACCATTGTGAACGACTTGCGGTATCATCGGCGCACAACCACAGAGATCCATTTTCAGGGAGCGGAGGTATGCCCAAGGTGATACGTTTGAACAGAAGTTGATCTAGTATACTACCTTATGGAACGCTGGCGGACATCTCTTACGCATCGGAAACTGCATCATGCAGCGGAACACGGAGTGTCCTGTCTGACAAATAATTTCTAATTATCATTACCAGGAAGGTGGGAAGATTATATCGTTCATGGAAGAGGAAGGATCTTCCCCAGGTTCCTTTATAGGGATAACTTTGGCTGGCTTCCAGCACTAGCGGAAGTAGCCAAGTCACAGGCATAAGTTGAAAATTAACATCAGATGAACGTAGAACTGGGGGCTAAATTGCCTGAGCTCCAAATACATGATGTTATCGAAACCATGGGCCTTCATGTTCTTCTAAGCTTTTATATAGTTCAACAATTT
This sequence comes from Aedes japonicus, assembly GCA_034211315.2. Classification (NCBI taxonomy): domain Eukaryota; kingdom Metazoa; phylum Arthropoda; class Insecta; order Diptera; family Culicidae; genus Aedes; species Aedes japonicus. The sequence continues at coordinate 14,441 of JASCZW010009238.1, forward strand.
GTCAGCTGAGATCTCCAACTCCTCTGTGAAGTCGTTGGGGCATAGATGGATGGTGTCTGCAAGCTCACTAACGGCAACTTCGTGTGGACTGGCGATGTTTTGTCCGAGATTGTGGGAGCTGACGAAGTGTTGACCTATCTCATCTACTGGGATCAACGTGGGAATGGGCCTAGGCTTAGTTTTCAAAATTTTGGTCAACTTGCAGAACGGCTTTGCATAATTTGGAAGAGAGTGGATCTTGTCGGCAAAATTGTTATTCTGAAGGTCCTCCATTCTGGCCTTAATCATTTTCTTCACTCGATTACAGTGAATTTTTAGCGTTGGCAAGCCAGTTCGTTGGGATTGCCTTCGGATGGCGTTTTGCAATTGTATCAAATCTTTAGTTGGTCCATCAATGGGAAAAGAGTTGTTCACCTGATCTATTACCGGTACATGTTGCTCCCGGGCCTAGGAGATCGCTTGCTCGATGCTCTGCAGCTGCCGCTCGATGTCATCAACCGAATCAAGGTGCATGTCGAAATCGATGTTGTCGTCAACGTGTTGTCGGAACCTCTCCCAACTGGCGATGGTAGTTCCGTCTGGTGATTCGATGCTGGTTGACCGAGGAGCCAACTTCGACCACCACCGAATAGTGGTCCGAGCTGAGCTCCTGGTGTACGATCGGCAGGGCGATGTTGTTCCCAATGTTGATGAGGAAGATGTCGATTGTTGAGTGAGCCCCGGATTTCCTCAACTGGGTGTGTGGGGAAGCCCAGGATGGTGTAATGACCCTCTTCCAGGTCCTCCTGTAGAATGATAGTGTCACTGTTGCACCGAGTATTCCCCCAGGTTTCGTGTTTCACATTCAGGTTGCCGGAGATGATGAACTTTCCCTGTCTCCGAGTTAGCGTGCGTATGTCGTTTCGTAGCACCGTTGTTGTTCCGTTGGCGGTGCTGGCTTGCTGTGGACAATATGCCGCAATGATGGTGATAGGGCCGACGGCAGTTTCGACCTCGATTCCGATGGCTTCTATAGACTGCAGCTAAAAACTTGGAAGCAGATGGTAGTAGATGTTGTAGGGCAGGGCGATCGCAACTCCTCCTCCACTAGAGCCACAACGATCAAGTCGCAGAAACCGGTAGTCTGGGATAGTGAGCTTGAAGTGCGTCTCCGTGATAATGGTGATGTCGATATACTTCCTGTTGAGGTAGTTACCGAGTTCCATGATTTTGTTCCGGATGGAACAAGCATTCCAATTTAGGTACTGATGGTGCCTTTAACAGAAACTTCATCGTCACATATGTGGCGGCCTTAAGCGGCAGGAACGTAGTTGGCGATAGAGTCCTTGAACGAACTCGAGGTTCTGCAACTCCGATTGCCCCAGCCTGGCGGAGGAGCCGGCTGCCGCGAATCGATGCTGAACGGAGGTTGGCGGGCGGTTTGCATGGCGGTGAACGGCGTTGACAAAGCCGAGACTTGGTGGTCGCCTGCTTGCGGATGACCAATTACTCCGCTAGTTTGGGACAGACTCGATTGCTGCCTTCGGGGCGCAATCCATGGTTGTGTGTAGTGGCAGTTTCGGGTCCCAGACGCCAGACACTTGCCGCACTGTGTCACGTCATGCTGTTTTGGGTGGTACCGGTCCCACTCGATGATAATATTGAAGAGGGCCCGTGTTTGCTTTAGATCCTCCATTGTGACGGAACCCGATCAGATGAGCGCCAGCAGAACGGTATTCAGCAATAGGCAATAGGCCGAACGAGAACACACGCATACGCTTGCAATGCTTTCTTTTGGCTTGCCTACGCTACAAGCTGGAAAAAGCTAGCGATACATCAAGAGCTGGACACGCAATTGCGTAAAAACGAACGAGAGTATACAGTACTATATATGAGATCTTCCCTACTTAAATTTGAAGTCTGTGATAGGGAAATATTTGGCATTTAGTATATTTACTCTGCATAAAGAATTTATAAGACATCACCTTATGTTTACGTTAATTTAAATATTTTAAAGTTCAAAATTAAAAGTTTTCAAAATTGAAATCGACGCATAGAAATATTTTCGATCGATTGGGGTAAACATTTTGAAAATGTTTGGAGAAACGACTGAGATATTAACGCTCAAATCAAAACCAAAAAAGTGCTAATAGTAAGTATTGTCAGGCAACTACTATATCTACCACACCCATCAATGTTGTTTAAGAGTCCAGTTGCAACATAGCCAGGCTATGAATTATTAAACTATTTAAATCCAAAGCTTGAATCAACCCCTTTCCACCTTCAACTTGTGTAACAACTATAATCCCAGATTTTGTTTCATTCATGTACCCCAAAAAGAATCCCTCACCGACAACACTTTCGGTTCAATCCGTTTAGCAGAGTATTTAAACTATGTCCTTCCCATATTGGTAAAAGGTGGGGTGACCTGAACATGGGTGAAAACAAATCTTAAGAGTGATTAGCCTTGTTGGTCATCCCATGTCCGTCCTGTACGTTAGAGGCGTTCATCCGGAAGAAGATGTGAAAAACATTCATCACCCACAAAACTTTGTTCTGGAGCGGCATGAGTCCAAACTTGAAACGCCCGGATTTATCCGGAGAAAAGGGTTGTCCAGCAAGATTATCGAAGAATCCGACTAATGTTCCACTAAACATTGCCTAAATGACCGTAACAATGACCAGCAGCAAACGACGATAATGCTCGGCGCTATCTAACACCCCTCGTCCGATCTCCGGAGGAGGGTGGACCTGATATTCTTGAAGGTGATTTAAAGGGTTCCACAATCACTAACTCCCTCGGGATATCTTCATCGGGGAGTGGACAGAAGAAAATTAAATCGTCATCCCCGGAGGCAGATCCCTTTCGGAACTGGATAAAGCCGGAATCGGACGATTTGCAGCTGATGATAGTGATAATCATCCTAAGCGGGACAATCTTCGAATTAAGGGTGGAGTTGGGTCAGTTTAATTAATTGAAAGTGATTTGTTTCTCGTTGGTTTGGACGTCAGGTGACTGGGGAGCACAATGTGCTTAACAAAACGTTAAAGTAACGGAATTCAAGTCGCCAATAACGTATTAAAGTGTGATTATCGTATCCGTCTTTTTTTCGTTGATGCCAATCATCGTAAATCGTCTTTACAACTCCCCAAAGTACTCTAAACTGTCTTTGACATTCTTGGGGAAACTTTTCTACGCCATCGCCTCAACTATTAAAGTTGCGAATTGCTGAATTCCCCCTCCCGAAAGCCACCTATTTTTTCTACACATCTTCCCCATCCAACGGATGAAAGAAAACCGTGCCGAGGAGAAACTTCACAGCTCATTCCGGATCGTTGGATGTTGCATTTTGACTGCTGCTGTCTTCCACCCAAACAACAACGAGGGGGAGGGATAGTTTCCATCAGATAGGACATCCGCACAGCAGCTCGGAGACGAGGGTTCTGGTGAAATTTTTGCTGCCACAAGTGCTACATTCTGACTCGGAGATGTTTCCCCATCCTTGAGCGAGCGTTGCTTCCCTCAATCCGAGGGAAACGAAACTTAAATTATTTATATATCACCCGAAGCTAACACGCTGTCGCTGCTTTTGCGGGAAGGTCGTCGGAGGCTGAAGAAAATGATAAATTGTTTCTTATTAAAGGCACATTTTTTGGCATCAGAAATATCAAATCATCGGGAAAATGACTCAAGGACTGTTTGGTGTGTTCGCAGGCGAATAGGACGGCGGGTGCCAATGAATGTCGAATGTTAGTAGAAGAAGGTTGACTATTTTCCTTTACGTGTTCAACGAGTTCCTCTGATTTCAACTCAAGCTCGCTTTGTCACAACATATTGATTTTTATTGACCGAATTACAGGTGATAAGGATTTCGAAAAAAATGTCTCAACACGACTTGGGTACGTACTTTGTGTTTCTCCATATACATTTTTAGCGTGAATGTGTCTTAATTAGACTTTGTTTTTGTATTTGTATATGAACAAACCATCTGACAATTAAGTTTTAATGAATAAAATATAGGAACATCTCTAATAACATATATCAATTGAAACCAACTCAACATAGATTGTAATCTATCTTAAACTCGTATAGTTGGCTCCATACTAAGAAAAGCTATTCGGCTGTAAATGCACGAATGCAGCCTCAATTGGTTCATTGAATCCAAACACAGTTCCATGAAAAAATGGTTGCAGCAAAGCAGAATTCCGCACGGTTCTGTTCAGGAGGAAGAGTTCAACATGTAGAGCAATTCAAGGACATCAGCTGCTCTATTTAGTCGCTTAGCAACCAGCAACCGTTGCTGTATTATTCGTCTTCAAGTATAAGGCCTGTACTCGACAAAAATGCACCATTTTTATCCGTGTGTAACTTTCTTGTCCGTGGGTAAAAATTGATGAAAATCTGGATATAACTTATTTTGAGTGAATTGTTTACATGTGCAAAATAGGATATAACAATCGGTTCAGTGTTTATTGAGATGTCATCGAAACAAGAAGAAAATCTCCGGAGAATTTTGCGCGCCGTCATGGAAAATCCGACAGCGACCATGAGATGGATCGGAAGCTAAACTGGGAATCAACCATAAAACTGTGTCTCGGGTGGTAAAATCGTTCAAGAAGTCCCAGACGACCGAGCGGCGGGCTGGTAGTGGAAGAAAATCGAAGACAGATGACCCTGTGAAGGCCCGGAAGGTGTTGGATTATTTCAAGTGTAATCCAAACCTTTCGATTCGCGACGCGGCTCTGAAGGCAAAGTGTTCCGCCTGGTTCGTTCGGCAAACCATGAAACGAGCTGGGTGTCGTGTATTCAAGGTCCGCAAGGCATCAAACCGGCGTGATCAACAAAACGCGGCGGCCAAATCCCGCGCAAGGAAGCTGTATCGAGAGTGGTTAACGAAACTGATGCGTGTGGTTATGGATGACGAAACCTTACACAAGGCAGATGCAAAGCAGATACCGGGGCTGGTGTTCTACGTTGCCAAATCACGGTTTGATGTTCCGGATGACATGAGGAAGAAGAAAGTGGACAAATTCGCCAAAAATACTTGCTCTGATTTTCAGATTATGCCTCGTCCAGCTTTTCAGTGACATCCGGCGTTCCACAAGGCAGCCACCTTGGTCCATTCCTTTTCCTGTTTTATATGAGCGACGTGAACTTGGTCCTCAGATGCCTGAAATTATCCTGCGCGGACGACCTAAAACTGTACTGAAGACGCCCAATTTCTTCAGCAGGAACTACAAGTGTTCGACGACTGGTGCCGGATCAACAGAATGTCCTTAAATGTATCCAAATGCTCGACTATCTCTTTTGGCCGAAAACGTGCGATGTATCTCCACGACTACATCCTTCGAGGAACGCGCTTAAAACGTGAAACAACAGTAAAGGATCTGGGAGTAATGCTAGACACCAAACTGTCATTCGAGAACCACATTGCCTATATAGTTTCTAAAGCCTCATCGCAGCTAGGATTCATCTTCCGCTTCGCAAAAAAACTTCAAAGATGTTTATTGTCTGAAGACACTATACTGCTCTTTGGTTCGTCCTTTTTTGGAGTACTGCGCTGTCGTTAGGTCCCCTATCTACCAAAATGCAGTCCAGAGGATCGAAGCCGTTCAGCGGAAGTTTATACGCTTTGCTTTACGATATCTTCGTTGGCAAGACCCTCGCAGATTGCCAAGCTACGAAAGCCGGTGTAAGCTCATTAAGCTGGAGTTGTTGGAAGGGAGGCGTATGGTGGCCAAAGCGTGTTTCGTTGGTGACCTTCTTCAGGGAAACATCGACTGTTCCACTTTACTTAGTCTCTTGAACATCAACACTCGACGACGAAACCTACGTTTACAATCATTCTTCATTAATTGGCACTCAAGGACCAACTACGGCAAACACGAACCTGTGCTAAGCATGGCTCGTGTCTTCAACAGCTATTATAACGTGTTTAATTTTAATGTATCCCGTGAAGTTAATAAGCGTTGTTTCCGAAGATGTATGTGTTAATTGTTGTATGTAATGTAACTTTAGCTTATTGTCATTGGGATAAGCATTTTTATCTGTTGACGAATCAATAATAAATAAATTTAGTTTGAGTAAACCGTACATCCCAATGGGTACCATCAACAGCAAAATTTGCCGCATCGAGTGTCTCCAGAAGCGTTTGTTGCCCTTCCTGCGGTCCCACGGAGGCAAGACATTATTTTGGCATCATGCCATTACGCGCGATCGTCGTTGGATTGGTACAGTGACAATTACCTCGGTTTTGTTCCAAAAACCGCCAACCTCCCAAATTCACCAGAGATTCGTCCGGTGGAAAGATTTTGGGCCATAATGAAGGCCAAAGTTCGAAAATCGCCCAAGGTGCTTAAGAACGAGCCGGAGTTGAAGAAAGAATGGATGAAAGTGACCAAAAAGGTCGGCTCCACCATTGCACAGAATGTAATGAGGGGTCTTAAGGGAAAGATGTGGGATTTCAGCGATGGGAAGGATATTGAATAAAGTAACACAATCCATATGCATTAGTTCATTCCCCGAAAGTTTCAAGAAAATTTGACTTAATATAAATTTGTGGCGAATACTTTTGTCTGACGCTTTATTTTTGAGTAAAGGTCTTATTCAGGCTCAGTAGTCGGCATCAATCAGGACCATTGCTCTGAACAAGCCGACTTGCCGTGCCACAAGAGCTCAGTAGGGACTTTTGTAAAGACCCGAAACTAAAAGGCAATTCTATTGTGGTTATTCACATTAATTAGTTTTTCTACTGTATTAATTTATGTTTTGGTGGCCCTGAAAAGGGTCATTTTGGATTCAAGGGAACAGCTACTACCACTACTTCATTTCATCATAAAGCTGGTTTACTTAGTCTAAGCTTCGGTTTGCTCGCAAACCGCGGGTTTGGCAAACCGGGAGCGGCAGCATGATCGAACGGTGGTTTGAATTTCCAGAGACGTCAAGGCCATCCGCTGATGCAACAGCGACAGAGATCCGTTTTCAGGGAGTGGGGTTATGTCCGAGGCGGACAGGTTAAACAGAAGTGATCATAATATGCTTCCCTGTGGAACATCGCCAGAAACTTCCTGCTCATCGAAAACTGCACCATGTAGCAAAACACGGAATGTCCGGTTTGAAAGGTAGTTCTTCACCATCTTCACCAGGCCATCATCCCAGACGTTGTCAAATGCGTTTTCCACATCAAGAAGGGCCATGGCAGATGTTTCTGAAGCAGACTTGTTTCGCCTGAGGATATTAGTGACTCGGTTCAGTTGATGTACTGTTGATCGATCGCGTCTAAAACCAAACTAAACTTACATACGTACATTTATTTGTTCCACATCACATTTAGGATAAGACATAATCAACTATAGTATGCTACAATACTCGGTTTGCGGCTGCCGCTCTCCAACCTCCGTCACGCCTAATGCTCGCCAGATCACGCTCCACCTGGTCCGCCCATCGTGCTCTCTGCACTCCAAGTCTTCTTGTGCCCACCGGATCTGTAGCGAACACCAACTTTGCAGGGTTGTTGTCCGGAATTCTTTCAACATGCCCTGCCTACCGTATCCTTCCGTCTTTGGCCACCTTCTGGATGCTGGGTTCAGCGTAGACCAAACTGTGCATCAAGCAAGATGTTGAGTTCGTCGGCAGAAGCAAGGAGCCGACGGTATATTGCTTTCTCAAAAAGATTTGATACTCCCGAGAGAAGGCTGATGGGTCGATAGCTCTTGGAACATGAAGGATCTTTCCCAGGTTTCGTGATGGATATGACTTTTGCTGACTTCCAACACGAGGGGAAGTAGCTAAGTCGTAGGCATTTATTGAATATCAATGCCAGATGTTCGTAGAATTGGAAGCTCGATTGTTCCAAATTCAGGATTTTGTCGAAACCTAGGGCCTTCATGTTCTTGGACGTTTTACAATAGGTCGACAGTTCGTCAGTTGTTATTTCTAATTCCTCCGAAAAATCATTGGGAAATAGATGGATGTTATTTGCATGCTCGTTAACGGCAGCTTCGTGTGGACTGACGATGTTCTGAACAAGATTGTGTGAGCTGACAAAATGCCGACTTATCTCAGCAGCCTTCTCAGCGGGAGTAAACAAGCGATCCTTAGAGTCAATGTTGTCTAGTGTTGTTGTTGTGGGATGAGCCTAGGCTTGGCTGTAGTCTGCTTTTAAGGCTGGCAGACCAAAACGTTGATACTGTCTGCGAGTGATGTTCCGTAGACGGATCAAATTTTTAGTTGGAATAAAGGGTGATACGGTCAAAATTTGGTCAAGGGAAAACGCGTGTAAATCGGTGAAATCGTTTATTTAAAAAATCAAATTAAATTTCTTTTTCAAGTTCAATTAGTATAAAATTCAGGAAAAATATTCAGTTAGGCTTCCGCTTTTCCAACTCCGAATTGCCGGGCCTTACGCTTGACCCCTGCCATCAGATTTTGTACAGCCACCTTGTCCACCTTCTTCACCGCAGAAAGCCAGTTTGCCTTGAACTGCTGCTCGTCCTTAGCAGTTTTTTTGGTCTTCTTTAGGTTCCGCTTGACAATAGCCCAGTATTTCTCAATTGGGCGGAGCTCTGGCGTGTTGGGAGGGCTCTTGTCCTTGGGAACCACCTGCACGTTGTTGGCGGCGTACCACTCCATGGCGTTTTTACCGTAATGGCAAGATGCCAAATCCGGCCAAAACAGTACGGAACAACCGTGTTTCTTCAGGAAAGGCAGCAGACGTTTATTCAAACATTCTTTCACGTAAATTTCTTGGTTGACAGTCCCGGAAGCTATGAAAATGGTGCTTTTCAAGCCACAGGTACAGATGGCTTGCCAAACCAGATATTTCTTTGCGAACTTTGACAGTTTCGTGTGCTTGAAAATATCTGCTACCTTTCCCCTTCCTTTTGCCGTATAAAACTCCTGTCCCGGAAGCTGCTTGTAGTCGGCTTTGACGTAGGTTTCGTCGTCCATTACCACGCAGTCAAACTTCGTTAGCATCGTCGTGTACAGCCTCCGGGATCGCGCTTTGGCCGTCGTATTTTGTTTATCATCGCGATTTGGAGTCACTACCTTCTTGTAAGTCGATAGTCCGGCTCGTTTTTGGCTCGATGCACGGTTGTAGACGATACACCCAGCTTATTTGCGGCATCTCGGAGAGATAGGTTAGGGTTTCGCTTGAAACTACCGGCAACTCTCTTTGTCGTCTCAGCGGCTTCCGGTTTTCGATTTCCCGATCCAGACTTCCTGGCTGTCGACAAACGTTCCCAAACACTTTAATTACATTTGTAACGGTTGATTTGGCAACTTTTACCGATTTTGCCAACTTTGTGTGCGAGTAGCTCGGATTTTCGCGATGCGCGAGCAAAATTTTGATACGCTGCTCTTCTTGCTTGGACGGCATTTTGACAACTGAAGAGTGAATTCCAAAATCAAAATAGGAGCAACATTCTACACACACACACCTTCAAAATGAGGGGTGTTCAGGTTTTTTAAATGCAAAATTGAAAGAAATACGTCAAGTTGATATTGACCAAATTTTGACCGTATCGCCCTTTATCTATAGCTAAGGAGTTGTTCACCTGTGTTGCTTCTTGGATGTGGTGCTCCCGGGCCTAGGATATCACTTGCTCGATCAACTGCAGTTTCCGATCAATGTGATCGATTGATTTGGGGCGTCTATCGTAATCAACGGTGTTGTCGAACTGACGACGGAACTGTAGTTGCGCCTGGTTACTGAATGCCGGTTGACGTAGGACCCAACTTCAGCTACCACTGGATAGTGGTCTGAGTTCTTGGTACACGACCGGCTGGGCGGTGTTGTTCCCCATGTTGGTGAGGAAGATGTCGATTGTTGAGTGGAACCCGGATCTGCCCAACCAGGTGGGAGTATCCGGGCCCAGGATGGTGTAATTACCCTTTTCCAGGTCTACCTGTAAGATGGAGCCGTTCTTGTTTCGTCGTGCGTTTTTCCAGGTTTCATGTTTTGCATACAGGTCACCAGCGATGATGAACTGCTCAGGCCTCCGAGTGAGCTGATATCGTTTTGTCGTATCCGTTCCGTTGTGTCCACTTGGTTGTTTAGGACAATAGGTCGCGATGATAGTGAAAGGGCCGACGGTGGATTCGGTCTTGACTCCGATGAATTTAAGCTGAAAGCTCGGAAGGATCTGGCAGTTGATGTTGATGCGCAGGTCCACGGCGACTCGTCCTCCTGCGGAACTGGTTCGATCAAATCTGTTCAGTCGGAAATCTGAGAGAAACACATTGATCGCAGGCTTGAGATGCATCTCGATTACGATTGCCACGTCAATGGCTCTGGTAGTAGAGAAAATCAATGAATTCTATATTCTTGTTTTTCAGGGAGCAAGCGTTCCAGTTGGCTATTTTAATGTTTTCACGGTCCATTTAGAAACGCAATCATGACATGAATTTGTTCCGAACGGGTTCTGCAGGATCGATTGATGATAGTGGCCTAAGTCAGAATGGCAACAACTTCTTCCGTTGATAGTATCGAATCATCGATCATGCCGGGTGTTGCTCCAGAGTCCTGGAAGATTGATTTGGGTTTGCTGGGTTGCTGGCGTATACTTGGCGTGTTGGGAGAGCGAGAAAGTTCTCGGTCGTGAGGGCCGGAGGCGGACCAGATCGTCGACGACGTCCGCATTGGTTGTTGGATGTTTTTCGATTCTCAATCAATTCGGCCCGCTTTGGGCATTCTTTGCTGGTTACTTTGTTTGCGCACCGCAGTTGGCACACACTGGGTGGGCATCCTCCATCCGCTTACAGGCATCGGGTCCGTGATGTTTACCGCAATCAACGCACCGCTTCACCATGTGGCAATTTTTGGTGCCATGCCCAAACATCAGACAGTTCTGGCACTGAGTGACACCACGGTTGGTAGCGATCCCACTAATCGAAGATGAGGAATAAGGCTCTGATGTTTTGCGGGTTTTTCATGCGCGTCAAGCTCTTTTCGAAATGATCCTTGTACAGCTGATCCCAAAAGCTTCGAGAGACGTCATGCCGACGCATTTTGTTGGTCTGCACCGGTTTGAGTCCGTTGGATGTCAATTTTTCGGCCTGTTCCTCCGTCTTCATTTCCGGAAGGCCACGCAAAACCACCTTGAATAGTTTGTTCGTTTCGATGTCGTGCGTGGAATACTGCATTTTCATCTGTTTCTGGATTCCATTCACCGCGTTGTAATGCGATAGGGCCGAGGCCATCAGCTTGTAACCTTCCGATTAGAGTTAGATTATGTACCGCAGGCCCTTGTGGATGTTATGATAAACCTTCTCCAGTAGGTCTTCCAGAAATCCTTTCACGAATAACGGCGACATTTTCTTCTTCTTCCTTCAGTGGGTTCAATAGGTAGCGTTTCCCAGTCGAACTTGAGCCGACGTCACTACGGGGTCAGACTGTGTATCACATGAAGCGAGAGGTAGACGCACCAAAACGAAAGAGTGAACGAGATAACACCGCAAAACATTTAAGATAGCGAGCGAGAAACACGACCGTACGTGTCGAACTGAATAACTTCATGGCTCATTCATCATTAATGGCTGGCTAGGAGACGTTCCTTCTCTAAATATGTAGTCTGTGCTAGGACTGCACATTTGGTAAATTTACTCTGAAAAATCTACATTATAAGACATCCCCAAGTAGCACACTACGATTATTATTAGTTGTAGTAACTTGATTATGACTTAGCAAGTCATATTTATGTTATCTTAACCGAATGGCAACAAGTGTGCTACTTGGGTCATCTTGTATTTACGCTACCAGACAATTTCAATATTAGAACTGATGCGTAGAAATATTCCAAATTGATTGGTGCAAAGATTTTTAAAATCAGTTATGAAATAAATTAGTTACTCACGTTCAAAATCTAAGCACATTTCGTGACGCTTCAAATTTTCGTACTTTCAACGTGTACCCCTGTATTGAAAACAAAGACGTAGTCCTACGTCAGAAAATAAAGAGTTTTAATAGGCGCGTAATATTTCCCCTAGTTCCAAGCCAAAGGAGGAGTAAACGTCGAAATTGTTTGCAATCTTTCATGCGCTATACAACAATGTTTGCAACTTTTCATACAACAGACTAGTTTCAGGCGATATCTGGCAAAAATGTCTGTGTTGTTATCACATCATCGACGCCGTCAATATAATTTCGCCGGAGTTTATGAAATTTTCTTCGAAAATTATAAATTCGCAGGTTAATTTTTAAATCCAAGTTACACAACGCATTTTACATTGGAGCTTGTTTCAAGTATGTGATCAGGGTGCACACAGAAAAAAAAAATTAATTTTAAATTTTGAAATTTCCACTCGTTTGATTTCAAGCCAAAGGAAGCGTAAACAACGAGATTGTTTGAAATCTTTTATACGCCATACAACAATGTCTGCAATCTTCCATACAACAGACATAATTTTCATTTTAGAATTTATCATCGCTTGCATATTGCTTTAACTACTTGTTGATGCTTATCGTCAGCAGCAAATTGTATTTAAAGACCGCATCCAGAAATTCCGCTCATTTTCGTCCGCCCAGTCGGGAAAAAGAAAAACGCTTGAATTCTTTTTCCTCTTCCCTCGTGGCATTATGTGATAAGTACAGGAGTGAAGTTGAGAATGTTCTATGCCTAAGTAATTCCTAGACCAGGCGGAAAACGGGAATCGATCCCAGACCCGCATGGACTTAGTCACTCTCATTCAATTGTCCCCCTGAAAGTCTACAAGTGCAACAATAACACATACCCATACGAATTGTAAGGTTTCGAAAAATTCATCCGGTTGAATTTTTCCCGGAATAAATTAAATTTTGCCCTTCCATCCAACCACTGCGTTTGTGAGAGTTCAGCTGGCGCGAGAATTTAATTGTTTATTAATGGAAAATACCATCTGGTGGTGCGCTGGAGGTGCTGATGACGGCAACGCAAATAAACGTTCGAATGCTCCTGGTTTTCAGAGTAAAATACCGAAGGACATGTTAGGGATGAAAGTGGGGGCTGGTGATGATGAAGACCGCGAAACAGTCAAAACACTGACTGGCAAAGGGCGGGACTATGTTTGGTGATGGTTGAAGTTTGGATAATTTTCTCCACTTGTGCGGTCACGTCACTATGCTCTGTGGTTTACGAAACGATAATTTAATGAAACGATGTTAATTTCAATTTAATTTGCAGACGAAGATTGGAAAGCTGTAGTGGATGACGGCGATGAGGTTAATTAGGCAAGTGAATAAATGGATGATGTTCTTGTGGAATTTGGGTGAAGTTCAGGGATCAGGTGTGTTGACAGAGTAGTCAATGTCCTTGATTGAGAAATGTTCGAGTAAGGCTTATAATTTCCTGCCAAATCTAACATTCCCTTTATGTGCATTAGATAACGCAGAAAATTCAGTGTTTCTTTTTATCTGTGCGCCTACTAATATCCAGCGGAATGTTTTCTAACGTAGACTTCGTAGTCATAACGTAGTGTTACTGATAAGGTATGGGCAAAATAAAACTCTAATACAGGTATACCTCGATAATACGTACATCAACTTGCTGTCTTCAAATCGCAATTGCACACAAACTACTAGTTTGATCTGAAATCGAATACAACCAAGAAAAAGGGCAGAAGGTTGTTCTTTCTTTTGGTAATATTAGATTTTAGATAGAACCAGTAGTTTTTATGCAATTGCGATTTGAAGTGAGAAAGTTGATGAACGTACTATCGAGGTATACCTGTATAAGGGAATGGACCTAAAAATGAAGTGAAGTGGTAATATCTCATAATTTTGTTTTGCTGTTAAATTTTACTGAATGTACAGTAATTTCCTATCAAAGATTACAAATGTAAGCAAATGATGTCACAGATGCAGCCCTCAATGATATAAAAGGGGTACACCTTTGCAATTACTCATAAACACCATCAGTTCGAACAAGCGACAAAACGTTCGTGTTTTTCGCTCTCTCGGTACGAAGTTTTTTGCGACCGATTTCTCGCGATGTTGCGTTCGGTTTCGTGAACTATCGCCTGCGCTTGCTTATTTATTAGCGATACCAAGCTAGAAAGAAGCGCTGCAAAATTGTTCTAGTTTTCTCGCTCGACCTGTTGCCGAAGCAATGGGTCGAAAAAAACAGCAAGTGGTTACATCTGCACTAGCGGCATCAACTCCTGGGCCCATTCCGAAACCGAGCAGCTGCACGCGGCTCCGGCTTGACGACACCGGTCCATCGGACCACAACGACCGACTACTAGCGAGCAATCGGCGTGCTCCGCTACCGGTACAGGAGATACCGAAAAAGGTGAAAATCCCGCCGCTATTCACCACGTCAAGAAACATCGCTGCACTAAGAACGGAGCTTGCAGCGATTAAAGTTAATCCGCTCTACAAGCTGTGCAGTACCGGCACACAAATGCTCAACGGAAACCGACTACCGTGCTGTTGGAGCTCACCTAGTCGCGAAGCGGTACGAGTTTTATACGCACGATGCACCGCTGAAGGTGATTCTGCGTGGCTTTCCGGAATTTAATCCGGAGAAAATAGTCAAGGAGCCGCAAGCGCCGCTCTAAAACCAGTGAAGGTGTTCCCCATCAAACGACAGCAACAGGGAAATCATCGGAACCACCTCTATCTGGTCCACCTGGAGAAGGGTTCCATTGCGATGGCGGAACTGATAAAAACACAGGCACGGACATCGTCATTGTAGAGTGAGACTGGTATCGTCCGAGACAGCACGACGTGATGCAGTGTGGCAACTGCCTTGTGTTCGGCCACCTAGGATTGTGCCCCTCCAAAGTGCGCCAACTGTGGCGCTAACCATGAAGCCAGCAACCGAACCTGTCGTGTGGAGTTTCTGGCGATCCTAAACAGACGCTCACCAAGTCCCGACCTGGTCAACGTTGCCCTCCCCCCTTGGATGAACGAAGAAAATTTCCCAACGCTCCGATACCAAATGCCAAATCTACCGCCGTTGCAATTAAATCCCCGCCATGCCAACCACCCATCGGCCTCCGTATACCAACGATTCACGCCAGCCGCCTCCAAGTTGGTGCAATCCGGGTTGCAATACCTCCACGCAACCACCGGCCGATGGACAGCTCTACGACTCGGAGCAAATGGTCGAGTTCGTCCAAGAGCTCTACCGTCAACTACGATCCTGCCGCTCGAACAAGGAACAGCTCATAGCCGCCACATCTGTGGTGACGAAAATTATTTTCAAATATGGACCATAATCGCACCATCAGCATCCTCAATAGGAATGCTTCTTCATTCGGAACAAAACAACAGAGATCAGTGACTTCCTCCACAGGAACGACATCGACATCGCCATCGTCACCGAGACACATCTTAAGCCGGAACTCAGCGTTTTCATTCCAGGATACCGGATTGTATGATTTGATCGTAGCAGCTCTATTGGAGGAGTTTGCCCTGCGTAATAACATCATTCTGCTTCCGAGTTTACAGCTGTAGTCTATCGAAGCCGTCGGAGTCGAGGTTGAAACTGCCATCGGCCCTATCACCATCATTGCAACCTATTGTCCCAAGCAAGTCAGCACCGCTAACAGAAAAAAAACACGCATTAATCCACCGATGGTGAGACTGAACCCTTCTTACACTTCACCAGAATTACGAACTCAAATGTGGCCAGTATGGTACTGGATACATATTTTCATCAGAAATTCCAGGAAGATTCAGGTATTTTGATAATATGACATATCGAATATTCCTGGATCTTCCAGGAATTTCTGTTTATAAAATGAACTATTTGAGAATCTTGAAAGCATTGTTTATCGATGTGATTAAAATCTTGCCATTAATAGTGCTTAGCGACCTGTTTATGTTAATTAGAAAAAAAGGGGAAATTACATAAATATTAGAAATTTCATATAATCAGTCCATAGAATGAATTATTAGACAATCCTGAGCTTCAATTTTGATTATCGATATGGATTCAAGATGCTTAATAAGTACATGTTCGTTGAAAATAGTAAATGGAGACTTTGTGTAATTTTCGAATATACTCGTTGCAGTTCAAAACCAGACCACTTGAGCCAATCGATGCTGCTCTAATTCTATAGAGTCACATAGTATGGCTAGTCCGCTGTATGTGCTATACAACGCACCAAATGCGACACAATAGATTGCAAGCGGCATCGATTGGTGTGATTGGTCTTGTTTGGTTTTGCACTGCAACGAGTATATTTTCATCTCAGAGTTATGTGCTCTCAGGTATTGTTTTGATAATTTCTCCATGAAGGATTATCCAATCATAATGAACAAGTTATTTGGAGATTTCATAGCTTTGATTTGGCACCAACAAAACTATAATCGGTACACAAATAGCTCAGTATGTAATCGGAGACTAATCTGTTTGATAACTATTATAATAGGCCGTCAAGTACTGTTTCGTTCATATCTTCGTAAAGAAATGTCCGAATGAAAAAAAAATCAATACCGTTCTATGAGAATGTTGTAGCTTCCATTTGCCGTCAACAGAACTGAAATCGGTTCACAAATGGCTGAGAAAACGATGTGACATTATTTGTAACGCACATACACACATACATACACACATACACACACATACACACACATACACACAGACATGTGCTCAGTTCGTCGAGCTGAGTCAAATAGTATATGACACTCGGCCCTGTGGGCCTCGGATAAAAAGTCGAGTTTTCAAGCGATCTTAATACCCTTCTATTGATGTAAGAAGGGTAAAAGCGGTGCTACGGAACGACATCCGCAAGCTAACTCGTAGGCAGGGGCAGTTTATCATCGTCGGCGACCTAAATGCGAAACACGATACATGAGGGAACACCCGGTGCGACCGGAACGGAATAATTCTACAAAAAGACCTAGAAGTGGGCCATTTCATCGTCCTGAGCGAAGCTGATCCGGGGTCCTTTCTACAATCCACATTTTCCTCACCAATATAGCGAACAACATCGCCCAGCCAGTAGTACACCATGAGCTCAGCTCAAACCACTATCCAGTGCTGGCCGAAGTTGGGTCCTCGGTCAACCGGCATCGGATCACCAGACGAAACTACCATCGTGCCAGATAGGATAGGTTCCGACAACATGTGGACAACTCCGTCGATTTCAACGTGCACCTCGAGGCAACTGAACAGCATCGAGCAAGCGATCTCCCAGGCCCGGGAGCAACGTTTAACATGTAATGTTTTATCAGAATACTTCATCGAATGGAAGATCTGTATCAACGCGGTGAAGACCCAGGTCTTCCCATACTCCAATTTTCCCAGACTTGTTCCGCCTGAGGATTGTAAAATTAGCCTAAGCAACACAAATCAGCTGTCTATCTTGGCGTTACCATAGACAGCAAGCTTATTTTCAGGGAGCAGGTTGACAAAACTGTCATAAAGTGTAACGTTCTGTTGAAGCAACTGTACTCATTGACCAACAGAAGGACTACATTATCCCTAAAAAACAAGCATGCTGTCTACAAGCAAATCATACTTCCAGTCATCGAGTACGGCATGCCAATCTGGGAGAGTTGCGCAAAAACACATCACCTGAAGCTTCAGCGTGTTCAAAATAAATTCCTCAGGATGATCCTGAACACCCCTCCGAGGACAAGAACATCTGAGGTCCAGCGTCTGGCTGAGATACAAATGCTCGATGATCGCTTTAGTGAGTCTATCAATCGGTAAAGTGCACGCTGCCTGACATCGGATCACCAGATCATCCGGAATCTGGTTCCACACCCCTAGAATTTTCAAATTGTAGCTATAGTTTAAACAAAGCTGAATAACCCATTGGGCTAAAAATTTAATTTGTCAATTAGTATATAAGACAAAGATCAAAATCAAATCAAAACACGTTTAGTATCAAATCAAAAACAATTACTCATAAGTGTCACAGTACTAGAGCTGGGCAGATTATCGAGCCATCAAGGATCAGCAGCTGGCGATGGCATAAACTCTGGAGGCAACCCCGAGGGCATGAAACCTGTAGTGCTGTACTGGCAAGGCACCAATATGGATTCGGCAGCTAATGGTGACACAGAAAAAAATAATTAATTTTAACAAGCGCGTAAAATTTCCGTTCGTGTAATTCCAAGCCAAATGAGCGTAAACAGCGATATTGTTTGCAATCTTTTATGCAACAGGTTCAAATTTACATGAAATATCCCATTATTTTCTGCCAAATCTAGCATTCCCTTTATGTGCATTAGATAACGCAGAAATTTCAGTGTTTCTTTTTATCTGTGCACCTTAGAATGTGCACTGGAGACTAACCAGTTGGCATGTAGCTGGTTGATCTGCAGGTTGCTCTTAGCAAGCCCTTGGCTAGCCAGCAATTATATATGCAGTGGTGTGCTGCAGTCAGTTGTCCAAGCCGGTGGGCCAGTCTTGCGGCAACGAAAGGGGTCAAATTAAATCATTTTTAGACAGCCGTTGGCAACAGTCAGGTGGAGATTTATGCGACTGTCAACTATCAAAAATATCATTAGTTATTCACTTTGAAATCGCAAACAGACCCTGAACAATCTATTACGCGATAAGGGCAATGGTCTCCAGCTGGTCGGTCATATACACAATCACTACAGCCAGCACGACCGTTGCCCGTCATCATACCAATAATCCAATCCAAACGTCCATTTCCACGGCTGCCAGATAATTTCTAAAAAGCGAATCACAGAACGTTCTAATTCACTTACTCACTTACTTATGCCTACCCAAAGTCCCATTCGAGGAGTACCTGGGTTGCAATGTTCCGCTAGGAAACTAACGAAACTAATCAATACACATCCCCACTGATGCTCTCCTTTACTCTGGCAATATGTTAACAAATCGTGATTTGTAAAATCGGGTAAATACTTTAAACCCTAAATGGGACATCATCATTCAATTTTCCGGATATTTTTAAACATAGTTTATCGAAAAGTAGTAAGCAACATTGATTTTCCAATAAAAAAATAAAAAAGCAGGGTAGGCAACGGCAACGCACCACCATCCTATTCAAGCACGTGATAAACGATAACCTAGAACGCTCAATTTTGCGGTATGGTGCTCCATGTACTGAAGCACCATACTGCAAAAATTGACGTCTGTAAGTAACGTTTACCCCGTGCTTGGAATAGGGTCTTGGGGTGCTTAAGCCGTTCCCTACCCTATGTTGACTTCAGTTTTCGATTTTCTAGAGAAAAATGACCCTTTGTTGCATTTCACTGTTAATTACAATAAAAAAACCGATGGCGAAATTTTAGGAAAAAATGAAGGCTGATTGTCGAAAAATTGGAGAAAAGTCAAAATCGGTTCAAAACTTCAAGCAGAGTGGAAAAAAATTTACAAACCCAGAGGAGAGAAACTTGTCCAACCCTTGATGGCAGGAGTCAAGCCAAAGGTCCGATAGTTTGGGCGCGAGGGTGAAATTTAAACCAATTTAAAAAAAAATCTGTGAAACCTATAACGTTTGTGTGATGATACAGAATTTATTTCCTGACACACGTTAAGGATGATATGGATGTTTGGATCTTAAGGTTGTACGGAATCAAATTGCACCACTTTTAAATGACTGTAACTTTTTACCCGTTGGGTATTTTCTATTGAAATTTTGGGTGAAACTAGTTCAATGTGTATTTGTTTACGCTGTGTAAGTTTCACTAGCAGATAGGCAATCGTTGCGAAGATGGAGTCGGAATAACAGCAGTGGCGCAAAGAAATATTGCGCACGTACCTCTAAAATCGGGATCTTTCTTATAGTGCTTGGAATAGTACATTCTACGGTGTCTCAAGCTTCCAAAAGGAAGCCCAACAGTTTAGTTTGAGATGTGGGAAAACTGAATCTAGCCCCAAAACTTTCGTGTAAGATGCGAAAATACCTGAAGGACTACACACGTACCAAGTCCAAAAGGCGCCTAATAGCGATGAACGGCAGAATACAGTAGGTAAAACACGTACACGGAAGCTCTAAACCCAGATGTTGACGAAACCACATTTCCTCGTTATGGATGATGAGACGTATGTAAAACTAGACTTCGGGCAGCTTGCGGGGCACCAGTTTTTCACTGCTCATCATAAATTCGATGTCCCTGAGGACGTTAGAAAGCAGAAGATATCAAAGCTTGCCAAAAAATATATGATTTGGCAAGCAATTTGCTCGTGTGGAAACTGGAACGGTCAATGGGCAGGTGTACCTAAAGGAATGCCTTCAAAAGCGTCTACTTCCTCATCTGTGGTCACACGATTTTTTGACCGGAATTAGCCTCGTGCCATTACTCGAAAGAGGATTCGGAACGGTACAAGGTAAAGGAGGTCAATTTCGTGCCGAAGCATCTCGACCCACCGAACGCACCGGAACTGCGGCCAATTGAAAAATACTGGGCCATCGTGAAGCAGGCACTTTGGAAGCATCCTAAGGAAGTGAAATTGGAGGAAGATATAAAGAAAAAATGGATTGCCACGCAAAAAAATGGTGGTCCAAATGTTGTACAGGACCTTATCAGTATTGTAAAGAAGAAGGTTCGAGCATTTGGGTATGGAATTAAAATTGAATAAAACAAACATGGAAAAACATGTTTTATTTTACTACCTGAAAGATTGGTTGAACAGGCGAATTTTGCCTAATATTTGTGTGTGTCGCAATTTGATTCCGTACACCCTTTACTAAAGGACTGGTGACTAACATTGCTTAGGGTGCGAATTTTTACGTATGAAAAATACTGTGCACTTAGTACGTTAAGCATTACCTGTTATTTGTGTTTATGAATAGTTTACTATCAAAAATAAAATAAATTTTCAAATTCGAAAGATGTATGGAAATGTTTCTCACTGATTTGTGTAATAGAACTGAAAATCGATAAATTACGGACAGGCGCAAGATGAGACAACTTTCGTTATCCTTCCGATATTAAATTTCCTAATTGCAGCCCAGTATAGTAAGCATAGACACGAAGCGTTTCGTCATCCAATTCCTTCGATGTCACTTTTTTATACTTTTGTCTTTTATTCTATAATGATGATCATGTATTGACATTAGTTAAAATATTGATAGTATACTTACTTGTGATCGTTAAGTTCACTAGAGGAACACAGAAAAACTTAATAGTAAGGTGTTATTAGTTGTATTTATTCACCAAATTTCGAACAAATTCCATAATACTGAGAATATTATGACGCAAACAATAAATTTCACGAAACAATTAGCAACCGCTTTGAAAAAAAAAACTGGCCTTAAAAATTATTCAATTCCATTGCCTCATCCAGTGTTAGGATGAAATTTAAAAATAACATTCTTATCAGCATCCTGTTTGCGGAAATCAACTGAGACGTTGCAAAGTAAAAAGTAGGTAAAACTCTCCGAACCGGAAGCACCAGTTGTCAGTGAGGGGATGCATTATCCAATAATATAGAATCAGCTTATTCTACCCTCGACGCTTTTCTTCAACTGAAGCCCCAGTTTTTTCCCCGGACCTAGATCGAGCGAAAGAAAATTTAAAATTTATTACAATCAAAACTTCCATCGGTCAGCAGCGGGGAGCACGGAAAAACTCCTTCGCCAGCAGAAAATTTCACATGCGTTTTAAAATTCCCAGCACGGTCCGGTTCATCTGTTATGCTACACTGTGGCACTGGGGAGTTTTTGTGCTTCCCGGCACCCACCACGTGATTTCCTCCAATTGCTTATATTTTAAACAACTTTTGGCTGACCACCAACCAACATCCCCCGAACCTGATCCGGGACACTCTTCCCAAGTAAAAGAAACCCTGTTTTGCAGTCAATTTGCTCAGCCGGACCAAAAGTTTACCCCAGCTGTGCGGATGAGTGAGAAGACCCAGATTCGCTGTTTGCAGCTCGAGGCAGAGTTTGGATTAAGTGTTACGATGTCTGACGGAGATAAAGAACAGAATGCTAATTACACCAAATTACATAAATAAATAATGCTCACACTACTCGGCGAAAACGGCAACAGAAGCTAAGGAAAGACCCGTCACCAACGGGAAAATGTAATTATGCCATGTGGCAGCGTGACTTCGAAGACCATCCTAATTGGAATGTTTGAATATCGTAACAGTGGCTTAATTCAAGCAATATTTCATCTGAAACTCAAATCAATTAAGCGCAAATTTCTTCCGAAACACCATGCAGTTGAATGACGAAAAACTTGATAAACTCAAATCAATTAAGCACAAATGCGCGGTAAACATAAATGATCAAGGATGAGAAAAAAACTGACACGAAGATTAGCCGACTTTTTCAGGCCGCTTTTAAATTTTCCCCAGTGGGCAATCATTTGTGGCGACTCTTTCTCTGTCATCTTCTTGGTAAGTTTTTGGTGTAAACTCGTTGGGAAGGTAATTATTGAGGGGTGACAATTAATATTGCAGATGAAAACAAAAACATTTAAATGCCCAAGCGAATGAACGGACTTGGATGATCGGCGTGAATAATGACATTAGGAGAAAGGGTACTTAAATATAATTACCAAGACTGCTTCCCCTATTCGTGGTCAAATGTGAGATTTTTCGTATCACCTCCAACCAGGGATGCCAAATATTTTTTTTCCAAATGTCAGCTATAAAAATTTAAAATGTCTGGGAATGTCTGAAAAAGTCTGTACATTTTTTTACAATATTACAAATCTGTCGATGAAAAAACGTAACAAAAGAGCGAGTTCTGTCATTTTCACTATTTGTGTGATTATTTTAATATTTTTACATCTATTTATTTAGGTGTTTCCAATCTTACACAATTGTTTCATCATTTTAAAGTGACACTTAATTCGCATAATTTTCGACAGTTTTCTTTCCATTTTTATATTTTAAAATCAAAATTTAGTTTTCATTTGATAAATTCAGCAGACTTTTTTTCTTTGTCCTAAAATAACCATTGAGTTGCAATGAACTACAGAGTAAATTTTCCGTTACATATATCAAAATGTTGAATTCCAAGGCTCCTGGCGGCTTTGGTAACATTAACGACTCCTGACGTGTGTCCTTTTGCAGAAAATATGCTCTGCATACTGGACGTAATTAGACCTGTGCGCCGATCTATTTTGAATCGGCGGTGGCGTGTATGGTATTTTCAAACGGCGGCGTCATGCCGCGGTCGTCCTTGGTGGCGGCAGCGGCGACGTGGATCGGCGTGGGCATAAATTATCCCCTAAACATTTCCTTATGCTTATCCCTTCACTGTTCTGCCTTTTCTCGTACTGTAAGAATATAAGGATCACTCAAAGTCTTATATTTTGATAAGCCCAGATATCAGGGCTATTCATAAACTACGTGAGACTTTTTCTGGGGGGGGTTGGCTTCACGTCTACGCTCCAAAAAAATTGTATGGAAGAAAAAGTCTGCACGAAGGGGGGGTTGAGATGGTCTAAGGTTAGTCTGCGATGGTTTATAAACAGGCCCATGGTGTTATATGTACCGCAGGTCGATGAATTGACGTGTGTATGAGTGTGTACAAACATATGAGACGTAACATTATAGAATATGGTCAAAACAAGTCGACGGGAACTCGGCTTACGTCTTTATTACTAAACTTAACCAAAACTTTTTTTCAGCGTTCAGAGTTTAATTGCCAAGAGACTCTGCACATTTTGTAATTGTCGTGCATAAACGTAGTTTAGTTAAGATCTTCACGAAAATGGCGAGTCATGTTTTCAGCGCTGGCAGAAATCTAATACAATTTCACGGGAAATATGTTTATAATTAATTAACGAATGATGATATATTCAATAAATAATATTTTACAGAAGGCATATTACACCAGACAAGTCATTATAAGGTTCTGATAAGACTATTTATTAATTTTGTACCATGATTTTTAAGGTATCGTAGAATAGAACACTCTTGTGATATAAAAAGCTCAATGGATGGAGCTAGCCAAATTGCAATCATTCAATAATTCTAGCCATCTAAAAAATTAGGTGTGATCAAATATCATATGTGTGCGTTAAAGAAAGACAGAAATTTAACATCAAATCTAAATATCCAAAAATCTAAAATCTAAAACTTTAAAAATCTAAAAAATTCAAAAATCTAAACTTCTAAAAATCTAAGAAATCTATAAAATCTAGAAAATTTAAAGAAAATATTAAATTCACTAAGATCAAAAAATATGTATGACAATTAAAGACTCAAAAATCCAAAAAATACTCGAGAGATCTAACAATCTAAAACTCTAAAATCTAAATATCCAATAATCTAAAAATCCATAAATCTAAAAAATCAAAATGTAACGACTAAAATCCAAAAATCTAAAAAATCGTAGAATCCTAAAATTTTAGAATCTAAAGATCCAAAAAACAATAATGTCTTGCAAATTCCGAAAAGAACTTCCGAAAAATTAAAACAAGATGCATGAAGCTAAGAAATTTTAGAATAAAAGTTCTGAGACTGAAAGAAAAATTTGGGACTCGCACACAAACATAATTTCTTCTATTTACACTCTTTGAGTTCTTCTGCAAAAATATGAGCTTAGTCAATTTTTAGGAAGCTAACAATAGTAAAGGCCCATAAGCGCACTGCCTGCTACTCTATTATCTGATAAATAAAAAAAGCAAATATCTAAAAATTATGATATTCAAAAATTTAAGAATCTAGTTTCTAGAAATTTAAGAACTTAAAAAACAAATATTGAAAAAAAAACCGGATTGCTTCAAAACTCATATATTAAGGAGGAGCTTGGAGATCAAAAAATTAAAATCAATTATGCCGAAAGTTCAGATCAAGATGCAGTAAAATGGGCCAAACTATAACAAATGTTGCTGTGACCAAGTGCAACAATCACGTACAAATATAAACGTATGTTTTCCCGACGATGGTTTGATTCATGCGGAAATATTTTGCAAGTGAGTCGTGCAGGATGATATTAATGTCGATCTCAGGGTGTTATCGAATATAAACTATTCACATACATTTGCGTTGTACGCATGTGTTTGTGATGGTTTTTATTGCTCTGAACACTGCATGCTGTGCGTTTGACTGTCGGCTTTCTTTTTGTTTACTTGTTTGTGCAGTTCAAATTCAGCATTTTCAAAATGTCGCGAAGAAAGTGAGAATTAAGGTTCTGATTTGTGGCTAAGTGGAAGAGTATTACTATGCGAAAATTGGCACAAGCAGGTTTGGAATTCATCATGCCGAGTGTTGAAACCATCATTATCAAGTTTGAGGACACCTATTCTTTGGATGAGCTACCAGGAAGAGGCAGAAAACTCTGGTTCTTTGGCTTGAAACTAGAGCAGAAAGTGGTATCTCTAATCATGAAGACCAAATCGAATTTCAATGCGTGGTTGGCCAGCAGAACAGCAGGAACGAGTATCGGAATGATTCCAGCGGCCTATCAAGAAGCGAAAATCTCGAACCAAAGTTCAGAACAGAAGAAAGCGAGCAGCAACAAGGGCGGGAAATTGCTTCGCGTCCTTTTGCAGCGTCGGATGTATGCGTTTTGATGGACGGTGGAATCTATATAAGAGGACTCAAAACCGCTGCCAGGCTCCCACAATGCTACTGCCGTCGTTGGGGAGGATGTGAGCGATGCGGACAGGTCGATTCAAGTGGCGAAATTCGGTCGAAAAGTGCTGGTATGGCAAGCATGAAGAGCATTCGAGTCAAGGATTCGAAAAATTTCGTGAAGGAATAACCTAGAAATTTCATGGCGCTTCTTCATTGTGTTCAAGTTTAACCTCGTACAATAAAGGATCCATTTTTTGTATGAATAAAATATCAGTTTTCAACATAATTTGGAATAAAGTTTGTGGATAGCTTATTTTCGATACACTTCTTATATTAAATTCAATGAACACCTCTTATTAATACAGTCTTGAGTATTCAATGACAAAATCTGGTATGTCCAATCACTGTTAATTTACACTGATCGTTATAGATGGTTCTTGAACTTTTTAACGCCTGACAAAATGCTATCAAGTTGCGCAGATAAACTCCATTTGTTTTAAATCCCGTTCAAACTACGAGCTGAACTACTTGATTAAACGAATCTTGACAGATGCATTATATCCAGTGGATATACGCATATATGATAATGATGCAATTGATATCATAGTTGCTTTATACCAAAGTGGTATAGTCAGAAGTATGATGTAGGCGGTAGTTGCATTTCTCTTATTATTTTTGGACAGCCATTGTGAAATACCACTTTCAGCAAATTTACCGATTCGTTAGCTACGAAGAAAAATATGAAAGGTTTGAAGATAACGCTGCCCTACCATGTTTAATACATTACTTAGGCATGAGATGGATAAGTTATGCTTTATTCGACGGTATTCTACCATGGCTGGTTTATTTTCCACCCAATTCAATGATGGTCCAGATCCAATACTCGAATTTTGGTTTAGTTGATTTTAATCCCCGGTGCACGTTCAAATGTGAACGGATTTTATTTTCTGTGTCGAAATTCCGTCAATTTTTACCCTTTCAAATTACCAGAGAACAAAATACTTGGACAAGATACCCTAGGGGGTACCCTAATAAACAAGTATTGTAATGAGCCATTAAAACCATTTATCGTTTGAGAATTAATTCATTCGTTATCTATCCAACTAATTATAAGCTGAAGAAAAAGTGTATCATATCGATGATATAATGTTTATGGTAAATCAAGATCTTACAATATAGCTAAAAGGTCCTCTCTCTCTCTCTCTCTCTCTCTCTCTCTCTCTCTCTCTCTCTCTCTCTCTCTCTCTCTCTCTCTCTCTCTCTCTCTCTCTCGCTGTGTGTGTGTGTGTGTGTGTGTGTGTGTGTGTGTGCGTGTGCGCGTGTGCGTGTGTGTGTAGCGTGTGTGTGTGTGTGTGCGTGTGTGCGTGTGTGTGTGTGTGTGTGCGTGTGTCTGCAATCAAACTCCTCACCGACCGGCACCGTTTTGTATGGAAGAAACTTGTTCACATTTCTTCAGTAATTTATGTGTAGTCACTATGCTGCAGACATTTTTAGCCCTGGGAGATTGTGAAGGTGACAGCTCCTTTTAGAAAATCCAACGGCCCATTTCAAGAATGTCTGTTCCTACGCGTACATTCTGAGGTCATCGTGGTACATACTAAGCTCCTGCACGAGTAAATTTCTCACATCAGGCTGGGTATGTGAGTTTTCACACTTCAGAATCAAAAATGGACATTCTTGATCCTGGCGTGTAGTATAGTTAATTTATATTTTGTTAGTTTAGTAAACGACCTACACCAGTGTCTCTTTCTGAAACAAAAATGGGTAAAAAACTACCGACGCACATTGTTATCAACAGGAAACACGACAATAACACACTAAGAGAGGGATTCCATCTACTAGTGTCTCTGCGCCCAATTGCTCGAGCACTATAATTTCCACCATTTACCTTAGTTGAAAAAAGGAATGTTTTTAAATTTCATCTGCGACAATAACGCAGCTAAAAGCAAAACACGTCGTGCTTTCTAACGCACGGCTTGCTGCGACTCATAAGCGTAATTCTTTCTCAGACAAAATTTCTATTCATATATTATGCAGTAAAAAATTGCAGAAAAATATTTTTCTACCGCAGTTTTTGCTTTGAGGCGGTATCGTGGTTGCATGATTGTATCATAAATATTTTTTTCTACCATTATTGACAGTATACGCTAACATAATTTGTATCAATTTAACGATATAAAAAAGATAATAGATATCGTTACGGTAAAGTTCCTGCTATGTGAGAATTTCAGTCGCTGATGATAACTGCTGCAATCATAATACAATAATGAGTAGCGCTTTTCCTGTTTTTTTTCTCCCAATCCAAAGTAAATAAAAATACACCTTGATGTTGACAATTGTTTTATTAAAAGCTTTAAATTTCTATAAGTGTATTGAGGTGATTGATATAGTTAAAGATGCCAGCAAAAGAAAGTTCAAAACTAAAGCAAAATAATCAAAAAAACCTTGGATTTATGGAGACTTTTTTTAAGTAATTTAGGATATACTGGGAAATACTATATAATAAGAGATCAGCGGACTTAAAAAGGGATTATTTACTGAAAGTCAACTAATGCTGTTCTATTAATGAATTAAAAATTCAGTTAGACAGTAAAATCTAACTTAATTAAGGTGCTAACATACCTTCACGTGAGACTGAAGTAAAACTGCTCCTTTACAAATACATATTATAATGATCTGTGCGTTATAACATGTAGGTCACACATTTTGGCGATAATAAACTAAGTGACCACGTATTGTTAAAACAGTCTCCTGTATTTTTTAGTTTATCGCACTACCTTGTTCATCTCTTGCCTTCTACAGTATCGTGTACATTGTGGTGAGCATAGGATGTACTTTACGGCGCTGTTACACTTCTTGCTTGCGAAAGTATATCTCATGGACTAGAATACGCTGCGTACGGTTGCTTAAAATTTGAATGGTTTCTTAAAATTAATCTGCGCTTATTCTTCCCAATACGATGCGTATAATGGTGATTGATCAACATAATGGATGATGCATCACATGTCGTTGCTCCATCGTTCTGCATCCCAGGATACGGCGGTAGACCGGTCTGATTTCATTGTGCTGCACGGCGTTTCTTCAACATCGATACAAGTTTTCGTTTTCCAATGAGACTCGATCACTGATTCTGGCATTATCATCATTCAGCTGGTGAGAATATGAATCAAAGGCATGACGTTTCACTTTGCTATATTCTATCCATGTTCGCACTGAAAACTGAAAAAAGTGCGAAAAAATCAGCTTGAATAGTGATAGTAAAAATAAACCCTATTAACATCATTATCATGTTTCATTACATAGAAAAGTAATAAAAATCCAATGCCTAAACTCCTTGCTGTAAACATAAAATCCATGCGCCTTTTTCACATGTAAAGCAGTATCAAAAACTCTGCTGGTTTTGCGGACAGTTGGTCTAATGCAATCCACAATAATTATTATCTCTCGGCAGTTGCCGAAGTTAAAGACTATCATTTGTTGTAATGCATGGTTAATTGAACACATTTATTCAAAAAATAAATGCCGCACCAATTCAGGAGCAATAACTTTGCACTTTGCCCAAATCTATAGGTGATTGAAATTCTCTGTATACTTATGACATTGTTTTTGTAGTGTAAGACATTGAACTAAGAAAAAATTGATTCAATTTCGTTCTTAGTTAAAACTTGCCGCCGAATGTTAACGACTTCTCGATTGCAGGATCTGGCTCTCAATATCTCTGATCCCCGTTCTCGTTAATGGTGGAGCCCGTGCCTTTGTTGTGCTTCTTGATTAGATGTGCATTGCAAAACGCTTGTCAGGAAGCAAAGTGCTGATTAAAACCATTTTCGACATATTTTGTGCAGCACATTTTTTTCCATACTTGGCTGATTTTGTTACCATTATTTCATTGGTATCAATATGTTTTACAGTTGCGAGAAATTTTCTCTGAAATTTAAGGTGGACATTTATTTTATTTTTAAGCCAAAACTCACTCGTCTAGATTGTCGGAAAGTCGAAACACGAAATGGACACTGCAGCAACGAAAAAACTGGACACCGTCTCAACACGCACGCTTCTTAAGGTGGTACGATCGCATCGAGATGTCATCATTTTAATATACAAGCTGATATGTAAAGGGGCGAATGAGACACTGTTCGGCCGGATGCAAACGCAGAAAAAAATTCACCGGCGCGCTCTCAATT
>JASCZW010009239.1:0-44001 GCA_034211315.2 Aedes japonicus
GTAAATACCTAGGGGTCTGGTTCGATTCTGAATGCACCTTGGGAAAGCACATTGAGTATCGGCATCAGAAATGCCAGCAGCGAATAAACTTCATGCGTACTACTACCGGAACATGGTGGGGAGCCCAACAGGTAGATTTCATAAACCTGTATCGTACAACGATTCTGTCGGTTCTCGAATACAGTAGTATCTGTTTTCAATCCGCCGCGAAAACTCATATTTTGAAGGTGCAGCGAATCCAGTACCGTTGTCCTCGTATCGCGTTAACTCAACTCAACTCATACTATGAGTTTGGAGGTGTTAGCAGGAGTGCTTTCTTTATCAGATCGTTTTTTGGAGCTATCGTTGCGGTTCTTCAGTCGCTGTGAGGTGCTTAATCCATTGGTAATTGAAAATTTTGAAAAGCTAATCGAACGAAATCCTCAAACTAAGTTCATGACACTGTACTATTGGTACATGACACTGGAGGTGAGCCCTTCTTCGAATGTTCCTAATCGTGATTACTCCCAAGACTTCTCTAGTTCTACTGTAGTTTTAAATCTGACCATGAAGCAAGAAGCTCGTGGAATTCCAGATCCACTCCGTTTGGAGTACATCCCATCAATTTTTGCAAGTAAGTTTGGCCATATCAGATGTGACAGGAAGTTTTACACCGACGGGTCAAAAACTAATGACTCCACTGGATTTGTTGTTTTTAACGAAATTCATAGCGCCTCCTTCAAACTTCAACATCCTTGCTCCGTATACGTTGCAGAATTGGCGGCTAAATACTATGCATTAGAGCGAATTGTATCTCTTCCCTCTGATCAATTTTTCACTTTTACGAATAGTCTCAGCTTACTTCAGGATATTCGTTCAATAAGGCCAGCAAAGCACTCACCGTATTTCGTTGGCGAAACAAAATCTCTTTTGAGTGCCCTATGAAACAATTCATACACCATCACTTTGGTTTGGGTCCGTTCTGATTGCTCCATTCCGGTAATGAGAAAGCGGACTCACTTGCCAAGGTGGGCGCTATGACAGGCGATATTTATGATCGACAAATCGCCTTCAACGAATTTTTCGCTATTTTCCGTCAACAGGCCTCGATCAGCTGGCAACAAAATTGGGATGCAAGGGATTTGGGCAGATGGATGGATTCCATTCTCCCACCGGTATCGAAAAAAAAACATGGTTCAGAGGGTTGAATATTAGTCGGGATTTTATCAAGGTAATGTGCCGTCTAATGACCAATCACTAAGCGTTAGGCTCTCATTTCTATCGAATAGGGCTCTCAGACACCAATCAATGCGGCTGTGGTGCAAGTTATCAGGACATCAACCACGTTGTCTGGCATTGCCTCGATTTTGAAATTGCCAGATCTGATCTTTGCGCATCCCTACGGGCCCGAGGGAAACCAGAGAAGGAAGATATCAGAGATGTGCTGGATAAGCTGGACTTGGACTGGTATTAAAAATATGACGAGTACTTAAACTTAAATATTAAACCACAATTAAACCACAACATACATGTTCATCAAGGTCTACATTTCAGAAAACAATGACGTGAAGCGTCTGCGCAGAGTTTTTCGAGGGACATAGCAGTCGAACATTGTCGAGACTCTATTAAAAACACGCTGCAGTCCTCCGATCGCGCCGTTCATGAAATTGTTTCGGCAAATTGGCATCCTCAGCATTACACTATTGCGCAATGTCCTTGGTTGAACGTTAATATTAATCTGCTCCAGCATGGCGCTGCAATCTATTCTGCCTTGTAAAATGTCTGCAGCAAAGAGAGCCCTGGATATGTCCCGACGAAACCCAAGCGGTGCAAGATCGATCAATCGACAACGACTCTCGTAACTCGGCATACGAAACGGGCCTCTCCAAGGCAAAATTCTCAAAGCGAAGCGTACAAACCTGCGTTGAACAGATTCGGCTCTATTCCCGCCATTAATATAGCTCCTATTCCAGATGGCAGAGCAATACTCCATAGTCGATCGCACCAGGGAGGAATAAAGGGATTTCAAGCAGTCAGTATCGGAGAAGTCTTTAGCCATCCAAAAAATAAAGCCTAGAGCTCTTGACGCCTTGTCCACGATGTTCGAGATATGAAACTTGTACGTCAGCTGAGAATCCAGAATAACTCCTAGGTCTTTAACGTAAGTCGTACGTTTGATTACCGTGCCTTGAAGCTTATAGTCGAAGAGAATCGGCTCCTTTTTTCTAGGGAAAATGATCACCGAAAACTTCTCCGGATTAACCACCATACTGTTGAGGCTGCACCAGTGAGCAAAGATTTGTAGCTACTGTTGTAGGAGGTGACAATCGTTGATAGACTGGATTCGTAAAAAAATCTTAAGGTCATCGTCATACGAAAGATGGGGGCCTACGAGGGCTAGGTGCACATCATTGAAGTACAGCAAGAAGATCAGCGGCCCTAAATGGCTCCCTTGAGGTATACCTGAAGTGGCTGGAAAAACGTCGGACATGCACTCACAAACAGCAACTGTCAGCAGACGGTCGAGCGGATAGGAGCGAAACCATTGTAAGAGAATTCATTCAACTCCAAGCTTATGAAGTTTTGCGATAGCGATCTCGTGGTTGAGTTTATCAAAAACTGCTAAAAGGTATGTATAGATGTATAGCCCTTTCGGCCATATTTTCCGTAATAAACGAAGATTAGTGTAGTGGAACGACCGACCATGAACCATGAACGATGCAAAGTGGCCAGCAAAATAGAAATGTGTTTCTTTAGAAATACTGACGGAACTCCACCTGGGCCAGGATTGAAGGATAACTTGAGCTGCGATGCGGCGTTGGAGATCATCTCAATACTGATATCGATTGCACCAAATGAGTGACCATGCAGAGGAACGTTGTTCGTTTCCGCAATTATCTGATCGTCAGTAACATTTTCGTCAGTAAATAATATGCTGGCAAACTTGATCGAAAACAAGCGGCAAATATCCTGAGGAATAGACGCGGTTTCACCGTTCAAGACCATGGACGATGCTAGTTCTGCCTCCCTGCGCTGCTGATTATCACATCTAATTTACAAGTTCTTGAAACAAATAGATATACATATTCGTTTGATCCTCTCTTACACGCAAAGAAATACAGAATATTAGAATCAAATATACAAGCGCTTTGATTTAAATAGATAATTTTGCTTGAATCAAAAAAATGTTGATTAGCTTTTAATACCATTCAGCGTTGTTTTAAAAATATATATATATTTTTGAATCAACAATATTTCCATTTGATTTGAAAAAAAAATCATTTGAAAATAGTCGGATGGTTTGTGCATGTGTGTATCTCCATCACGCCATTTTTTAATCACGAAAACTGCAAAATGGACTCGTTGGAGGAAATGTTAATCGAAGAACTAGACGTTGATCAGCTAGATGTGGACGAATTCGAAACTACTGAGTTGCTAAAATCGTTTCAGTTGTGCGATGCAGTGATTAGTACATTTCTAGGTATGTAAATTTATATTACATGTGTTCACAATTCTAAATTTTGGGCTTGTTTCAGCGAATCGCTATACAATCGAAACATTGAAAATCATCGAACGGAAGGAGGTGGAAGAGCTTATACAGCAGCCATTTTTGGCGGAGAGGACGAAATGCATCCATGGTATAAATGCATGGAGAATAAGTTTGGTAAGTAAACCATAAAAAATCATAAAAAATCAAATCAGAAATCTTTTCTTTCATGATCCAGAATATCCCTCCGTTGGTTGATTTGGCAATTTCGCTTCCATGTACATCAGCTAGCCAACAACCGAGCCAACAAGACATTTCAAGAGCTGAGTGTACAGCAACTTATTTGCTAAAAACGTCAGCAAGAGGAAAGGCAATTCTAGCAAAATATCAAGGAAGCCAAAACAAACGTCTGACAAGATGCGAAAAGCGAATCATAACACAAATCGTCGTGGACGAGTTTAAAGATCGATTTTCGAAATTGACTGCTGATGAATTGCAAGCCAGAGCAGTAGAGCTGCGTTTTCTGTTTCCAAATGAACCACAGGTAAGTTTGGTTTATTTTACTTTTTCATCTTCCTATTTTCGAATCTGTCTGGCTTGGTTTCACAAAACGCATCTATACGAAGAGTACTCCATTTCAACATGCATGATAAGATGCTGCTTTGATCGAAGAGAGTGAACATTTCAAAAGGCTTATCCATTTTTGTAAACAAAACCTTTGAAGACCCGTTACTCACGAGGAGTCAGCTCCCCACGTAAATCAATGTAATTGTCTGGCAGACGAAACTTCTCCCTGCATAATGATGACATTGATTTGCATGAGCAGACTACGCTTCGTAAGTAATGGACCTTCTTAGGTTTTCGTAACATAAGTGAATATGCGCTTTTCAAATGTTACGCGAGAATTATTAACAACCATACATACTCTTAACAAAACGCTTGTTTACTTTCTACAGGAGAGTTGGTATCAACCTACATGGACGACGGATGACTCAGGACGAAGAGTGAAGCTGAGAAAACAGGCAAAAGGGACGCTACGTGATCGCAACATCAACTACAAAGAGGATAAACTGGGAAATATTCGAGAAACAAATCAAGCAGCCGCTGCTGCATCTGAAGGTGAATCTACAAGTGACGTTACCCAAAATGACTGTGAGTTTGATAACTGTCAGCTATATTTGTCTGTATGCTAATGAAAATTTTCTTTAGTGACAGAATATCAACGGACCAAAAAATGGATAATCCATAATCAGGATGACTGGGACGAAGTTAAACAGAAGTGGAAGCAAACAACAAAACCAAGACTTCTCGAAGTGTTCAGTAATGAGCAACGAAACGCAGCTTCTATTTTGGCAGAATATCCTATTCTGAGACACCACCAAGCATATCAATTCATACAAACTGATTTTCAGCAGCGTTTTCCGGAAAAGGAAAAGCTTCTCTTTGACCGATGGGAATCATTCATGAACGAAGTCGTACCTATTTTTGAAGTTGAAGTAACGGATGCGGCTGGCAAAAGTTTACTCACGTGTCTGAAAGCAGATGGAATCTCAATTGGTAAATTAAAATACAAGCTCAATATTAACCTATTGAGCACTAATACTTATTTATTTTTGTAGATGGACGTGGACTCATAACCATCTGGTTATTGAATCACATTTTCCCAAGCCCTGTACTTAGAATTCCGGGGAAGCAACGTTGGAAACCGTCTATGATTGAATCTCGAGAGCGTCGCAGTTTTGATTAAGGATTTGGCAGAGCTCCAAAGTACGCTAGCCAAAATATTCAAAACAGTTCACGCGAGAGGTGTCGATCTAGCTCCATTCATTGTGGTTCACGGGGTAGATCCGAAAAACCCTACATCATTTTCGGTATGGAACAACGTTGTTTCATACAAGCTACCTAGCTTGCAGAAAGCACTTGATGTGTGCTTGAAAATCTACAAATCATACGGTATTGCATTCCCACGGCAGTCGTCATCAGCTTGGAATTTATTGGCGAATCTGTTATTCGATTTTGAGATTCCCCGTGAACAAACAAATCTAGTGGCTTTGTGTACTTCGCTGCGTAACAGTCTCCAACAGCAGCAAGAACAATGCTCCGATGTGTAGCACGACGGTGTGCTTGGAAATCGCAATCGATCCATCGCTTACAGGACCATATAAACAAATTTCACGGAAATCTGGACGTATATGAATGCAACATAGGTGATTGCACTAGAAAATATAGTGTCAAATCTTCATTTTATCGGCACATGAACAAACATCTTAACGAAACCAACAAACAAATTGAGAGCGCAGCACAACAGCATAGCAACGAACTTTCTGCTGCACATGCCGAAACAACCACACCAAAATACAACACAGAACAGAAAATTATGGAGGATAATCCATTACCTGATGAGAGAGGCCACTGTTCTACTTTTAAAACTGATCTAAATTTGATGATCAAGAAAATGAAGAATGCGTCAATTAATTTTAACCTTAAATATTTAAGTGCAAATACCCTTCCGAGGAAAGTTATTTTTGATATAAAACAAGACATTCAAAACATGTTCTTAAATCCACTCAGTCACATAGTTGAATTATTGGAGTCTTCAGGATTTATAAATGCAGAAGGAAAAATAATGCTTGATGAAATAATAGGAAGTTCAAACAACAATGAAACTGAATATAAATTTGTTGAACAGTTGAAGGGTAATGATTTATATGCAGAACCGAGAGAATTCATACTAAGTAATGAATTATGTCCGGGTATCGTTCAAAACGAGCAACAAATGAGTAACGACCCTATAACAGGTAACAAGTGTAGTCAACTTTTCAGCCCTCAAATTAATTAAGTAATAAACTTCTTTTTCTAGCTATCCTAATGCCTTTACGTTTTCAACTACGGAAGTACGTCGAATCAGAAGGTGTGATGGATAATATATTGAAGAGCTTAATCCCTTCAAGTGATGGATGCATCAGAACCATGGTTGACGGTAATCTCTGGAGGCAGCGAACAATGTACTCTAACTCTAAGTTGATAGTGCCATTGAATCTGTTTTTTGACGATTTCACATCTGGTGATACCGTTTCATCACACGCGGCAAAATCTTCTATTTGTGGGATCTATTACTATGTTCCCTGTTTACCTGCGCACATGTTGACAAAGCTTTCAAACATTCATGTAGCTGGTTTTATATTGTCAGAGGATAGGAAAGAGTTCGATAATAATTATCTTTTCCGTAATCTAGTTGACATTCTAATTGAATTGGAGACAAAAGGATTGGAGATTACCTATAAAGAAGAGAAAATGGTTGTTTATTTTATGTTAGGTTTCATTACTGGTGATAATTTAGGACTTTCCAGTATCTTAGATCTAGTTGAATCTGTTCGTGCAAACTATTACTGCCGTTTATGTAAGAGAAACCGACTTCAGAGAGAAAATGATACTGTTGAACACTCTGAAACATTTAGAACTATAAAAAGTTATGATGAGGATTTAAGCTTAGATGACGTATCGCTTACTGGTGTAAAAAAGGAAAGCATTTTTAATGAGATTCCTTCCTTCCACGTGACATTCAACGTTTACTTTGATTTGATGCACGACTTGTGGGAGGGTGTATGTGTTTACGGATTAGGGCATTATTTGGATTACTTTATTAACGTCAAAAAACTATTCTCATTAGACGAATTGAATTTTAGAAAAAATACATTCGCGTTCGGGCATTTAAATTCCTCGAATATTCCAGGCAATATTAAGGACATAAATATCTCTAAAAGTAAAATCAAAATGACTGCAAGTGAAATTAAAACGCTAATCAACTTCCTTCCACTTATCATAGGAATGTTGGTACCAGAAGAAGACGAGGTTTGGAAACATTTCTGTATTTTGCTTCAAATCTGTCACATTCTTATGCTACGTGAAATCCCAATGGAGTATTTGGAAATCTTGAAAAAACTAGTAGAACAGCATCACATACAATATTTAACCTTGTTTAATGACACGCTTAAGCCAAAGCATCATAACTTACTGCATTATGCTACATTTATTATGCAATCGGGAGCTCCGCGATATCAATGGGCTATGCGAGGAGAAGCAAAACATCGAGATTCCAAACAGTATAGTAGAGCAACTAACAATAAGAGAAATTTGTGTAAATCTCTAGCAATTAAGGCGGGGTTTAAATTTTCATTCAACGTGTTGAATGATAGCTTTTGGAACCAGTAATAGATTTACGAGAATCTAAAATATTGCATACTACACTTTGTGAAGAGTATAAACAGCTCTTATGTGTTCACGGAACGATCAGTTATGATTCTATACGATATATTGACAGATTTAAAAAGGAAGGGATGTTTTTCATGAACAATGTGTATTTTTACATTAAGCAGCGCAACCTTATTAGCATTTATGAGTTAGAGAAAATAATTTTAGATAACGATGAGCAGCTCATTTTAATTTGTTTCAGAGTTCAGTCTCGTGGATTTAACGATCATTTACAGTCATTTAATGTCTTCAAGACAAATGAGAGACAAATTATCACCAAGGTACAAATTCTGGAAATGTGTCCAATCAATCTACATAAAATAAATGAAAGCTTATTTTTTAGGTGCAGCAATTTTGTGCATTTA
Source organism: Aedes japonicus (assembly GCA_034211315.2). NCBI lineage: Eukaryota > Metazoa > Arthropoda > Insecta > Diptera > Culicidae > Aedes > Aedes japonicus. The sequence continues at coordinate 8,083 of JASCZW010009239.1, forward strand.
ATAAATATTGTTTAAAAACAAAAATAAAACGTTGATCTTTACTTTAATCCTATAAATAAAGAAATATAATGCAGACCTGAAATTGTATTATTGAAATCAACTAGACTTTTTATTAAACCAATCGAACTTTTATTTTGAGTCAAAGTGTTTTTGTTTTGATTTAAAAAAAAGGACTTAATTGAACTAAAAAATAATATATTTGATTCAAATAACGATATGCTAGATTCAAATAAAAATATTTTTGAATCTACATCCAGTCGTATGGAAACTCGATTGTTAAAACAAAAACATGTTTGCTTTGAAACAAATATCGTTTATATTTGATTCAAAGAAAATTGCAATTAGGCCCTGAGTCAAAAATATATTTCTTTGAATTCAAAGTGATTTATTTTTGAAAAAAATATCTATTTCTCTGCGTGTAGCTGTCGTTTTAACATGTCCACCTCGTCCCCTCCCCCGTAATACCGCTTATGTTGTATCGTTACAGCTTAACGCAAAACAACATCTACGCCAGACCAACAGCAACAATATCGCATCGCCAATCTGCTGATGAAAGCCAACGAAAAGATTTCTTCTTCCACACTCCTACCCGAATCATTGTAATCCTTTGTAATCGACCCAGCCGGGAGTTTTTCGGCTTTCCAAAATCAACCTAGTTAGTAAGTTATAGTCGTTGTAAAAATGCAAAAGAACTCGGCTCCGTTATGCCTATGGCACTTGAGCCTCACGTATAAACCAGTTAAAAAAACAAAAAAATATTTTCTAAAACACGGTAAACAATCAAATGACCATGCCAAAATGTACTAAATATTCATTACATAACATAAAATCGTGAAAGGGAGGAACTATCAGGGCATCCAAGTGGGTTTATTCTGTCTATCGAGGGCTCGATTCTAGTGCTCTAAGTGTAAATTTGCTTTCGGAAGGATATTCTCTTTCCTATATTTGCGGATGTCACGTAAGTGCCTCTGCGTAGGGGCTATTCATAAACCACGTAGACTTTTCGATGGGCGGGGGAGTAGTGAGGTCTGACTAAAGTCTACGCTCCAAACAAAGTTTGAAAGAAATGTATGGAGAAAAGTCTTCGAGGGAGACGGGGGGGGGGGGGAGAGTCTTCGATATTCCAAAACTGGTCTACTTGGTTTATGAACAGGCCCTTACGAGCTAGTCCGAACTTGTTTGGCTCTTTATACAGCAGCTTGATGATAACAAACATCAACAGCATCCTGATCAAACCGTTTTTCAGATTATTCCAGTGCTATGGAAAGTTAGCTTAAGCAAACGACATCATTGTGTTTTGCTCTAACGGTTCAATCGCGAAAAGCAACACATTGTGGTTCATGTTAAAGACGATGTTTTCTCATTTTATAACGGGGGTTTTGTTAAAACTGGCTGCCTGTCTACTTAACAGGCGGAGCATTCGATTGATACGTCGCTGGTATTGATTCGCCAGAAGAGCTAGAAGACTAGAGAAGACACCTCCCGCATTGCACTGTTGCAGCACCGCATACTCACCTGGGCAAAAGTATACCTCGACGAAGTACTCCACCCAACTGGCCGTGGCCGCCAGGGCATAGTGAATCGAATGATTCAGGATGAATGAATCCGGTGACAGCGTTTTCGGATTACAGAACGCTATACCGAGGTATTCCGAATAATGGAATACCGACATCAGTGTGACATACACTCCGAAAGATTTGTACTCATCGTCACAGTTCTGGAAGATTGTCACCCCCAATGCGAAGACCGCTCCTAAGAATGTGGCTCGAACTGCAACCTGGAAATGGGACAAGAATTGAAATTAATTAATTAAAAAAAAAAGTGTCTCGCGACACAGTTCCAAACAAAAGCAGGATTGTATGTAGTTATTTCAAAGCAGGTCCAAACCGTCCCAAAATAACTACCGCCCAGCTGCCGCCAGCATTTGCACCGTCCTTGATCGTTACGAGTTATTTATTCAACTAGAAGTAAACAAAGACGCACTCGGACTTCGTGCACTGTAAGCTTAAGCGAAAACATATTGTAGAATCACGCTTCTTTGATGAAGTCATCATTTGCCTCTACTGTCTTTACCCCATTTGCTCAGCGGTATTTATTTTGAGTCACTCAGATTATCTCTGCTATAAATCTCACCTGGTAGTCTTTGGTGTTGAATTTCAATCGGATTATCACGTTCAGCGCCAAGTAGTATGCACCGAGGAAACCGGCTTTAACCCAGAATTGGACCTCCCGGGCAAACACACCCAAATCGAAAAAGATCCACAATAGCGCAAGGCTGAAAACTGCACTGGAAAAGCAGTACAGGCTCAACCTGCCCTCGTAGCAAAGCATCGCGCAGCACTTTGAACTCTGAATCTCTTGAAACTACTCCGTTTTTTGTTTACAAGAACACACGAACTTTTGAACTCAAGTTACTTATTTTTATCAGAATATGGCATTTGAATCGATTCACAACATTCTTCACACTCTCTCGGTTGTTGTTTTGATTACGTTCTACCTGACTATATCGATCCTGATCGAAACGTAAACATTGTGCTTGAATAACAACTGCACTTTCTTCAAACGACGTTATAATGTCTCAAAATTCGACTTTCTCGTACTCACTGTTTAAATGATCAAGAATCAATAACTTGAATGGACTTTAGATTAATAATGTTTAACAAAATTTCACCAGCTGCAAGCGATGGCCCTCAAGCAATCTCTACTGGGGCAAGCTCACAATGATGATGACGAGAAAATTTGTTATCTTTTTCCTCGTCGCCTATGTCTGACGTTTCCGAATGTTTTGACAGCAATGTATTGCTGCGCTAGTGCGCATTCGCAGGAGTTGAGTTATTTTGATTTGTTTTGATTATCGTGATCTACAGTGGTGTGCGACAATTATTATACACTGGAACAAATGCATTTTCAGCTATTCAAGGTTGCCATCTTCGAATAACGAAAATATAATACAGAGTTTTGGAAACGATGACTTGATGAATTCGACATGGAGTTTTCATAAGGGCCAATGTCGCAAACGTAAACAATGGCTTCTTTTGCGAATTTCTTGAAAATGCTAACTCGCTCAAGTAAACTACCACTTCTATTATAAAGGGGAACTCTTGTTCTGTACAATCATCGTCATAATTCACTATGATTAAGTTAGCGTTCTCGAGAAATTTGCGGAAAAAGTCATTGTTTACGTTTGCGACATTGGCCCTTATGAAAACTTTTTGAATTGTTTATGGAAATTGAGGGGATATAATTAAAAAATACCAGCAAAAGTAAATCCAAACCAAAGCAAAGGTAATCCAACAAAAAAAAACACTTTGAACACTCTAAGTAAACTAGCATGTACTAGCAATACTATAGCAAGAGATCAGCGTTGATATCAGGTCTGTCAAATAAACCATAAATGTTGAAGGTTGTACAATAAACGTAGGTTGTCTTGAAAGGTCTGTTTGACTGTAAGTTTGACTGAAATGTCATGGTAGTTTTGACAATATAGACTGTTCCAGAAAGTATAAGCACACTATCAGAATAACAAAAACGTCGTTTTATTTTAGTTTTAATAATTTTATTTGGCAAATCATATTTGTATTTGTGTTTTATATGATATTTTACTCTCGTTGAATCAAAATATTAAATCATAGCCAAGACTCCTAACTCTTCCTCGAACATGACCCATTAATTTCTGCACAGTGGTACTTCCCACCATTTTGACCACTTTTGGCCTATCTTTTTTTAAATTTTTGGATGTCGTCCGCTGGTTTTATGAATTTTTGAAGATTTGCTTTGATGAAAGTCCAAAAAGTCTCCATTGGCCGTGCCTCCGGGCAGTTCGGCAAATTCATGTCTTTCGGCACGAAACATACATTTTGACTTTTGTACCATTCTAAAGTGTCCTTTGCGTAATGACATGACGCCAAATCACTACTTGACCTTCCTGCTGCCTGATCATTGGCAATAATCGCTTCCCACTTCACTATGACATGGAGCAAAAGGCTTGCTTTTTCTAAAGCCTTAAGGTTATTGAGTTCACTTGACTTGAAGTGAACTGAGAAGAAATCATTTGAAATCCCTTTGCGAGAATCGCCAGGCCGGGATTTTGTTTTCATTTTATTTACTTGGACTGGGCTAGTTCCAAGTAATTTTATTAATTCGTTTTTTATTTCTTCCACAGATTCACTACTGGACAGACCTTTCAAGACAACCTTGAAAAGACGCTCAGCTTTGGTGTCGTATGTGAAGAAATTGTATTGCTTCTGAGTAGGATACTCAAGAAGACATTTGAATCCGTTCAAGTTTTCTTTGCGCAAACGGCATTCACCTCGTCTGGAAATTTGAAGGGAATATTTGACACCATCAACAATTGTTAAGATTTCCTTGCGAAAAGCATGGAAATCCGAAATTGTCACCACAATCCAGCATTTTACGAGTTCTAATGGCCGTCTCGCTTGAGCTCGGTTTTTGTTAGGGAGCAAGCTATTTAACGTTTGGCTTGGGCCGTTTGACAGAGAATCGATCAAATCTTATCGATTAGCTGTCCAACTCGTGTCAAACGACCTAAGCCAAACGTCGAATCGCTTGCTCCCTGCCAGAAACCGAGCTCAACCGAGACGGCCATAAGTACTCGTAAAATACTGGATAGGGGGAACTTTTTCCTTTCTCAATCGAGAAAGTTTATTCGAATTCTGGTTTGATGATGGATCACTCTCATCATCTGTGAGCATATCAAATTGATTACTCACATTGATTTGATTTGAAGGCGAATCAGTAGATTGCCCTCTACGTTTACGTGTATTTGCCATAGTGGCAAAATAATTTGCTCCAAATCGTCGTCCAAGCAGATAACTATAAGAATCCGATGAACCGAAGAGGAATTTTCCAATGCGATATCCAAGCCGGGTTACCCGAAGGGCCTAACAAGGATCGAAAAGGAATAAGAGAAAATCAAAAAAATGTTGGTAGTATTTAGCACTGAAAAGTGCTGTTTAAAATTTGTTGTAGCGTTGGGTAGCAATAGCACTTCCTTCAGCAAATAGAAATAGAACCGCACGGCATGAGAGCACAATGAAGACGCAAAAAAATTGTTAGTTTTTCAGATCAAATGGTGTACAAATTAAGCCGTTGTGTTCAGTTGAACGAGAGTTATTAGCGTTCAAATACCTTTCACTCTCATTTTTCAAAATTTTGAAATAACACCCGGTATAGAACAGACAAACATAGGCCCTACGTTAAAACCCCTTCATACAAAATTCCATCAGCCGATCAGATAAGTAGTCTTCGAGTCTATAAGGTTTAGACAAACAGAAATTCATTTATATATATAGATAGGTTAAGGTTGAAGAAATCGTAATTAATTCGGGCAATGACGATGATTGCCAGCTTCTTTTTCTTCTTCTTCCTGTTAAAATATATGTTTAGCCGTTTTCGGTAATAAATCATGACTTACATTTTCCTGTGCATGTTCACTGATTAGAATTGTTTTTCTCACTTTTTAAAGAACATTTTATTCAACAAAACACTATGAATTCACTTTAATCTGGTAGTTTTCAAAAACTTGGTTCGCTAACCCAATACACCAACACAAACTCGCCATGTGCCTCTCAAACTAACACTATTACAAGGACCCATCCCTTGATTTTTCCATAAACAATTCTGGTTGATTTCCACATTTTCACAGCTTTTAAAAGGACTCACAGCTCTTGTGCTGGATGTTTCTTCCTATGAAAATTCACTTTTTGTTCCTTCAAGCACTTTTAAATGAGAAAACTGCTTCCGAAATTTCCAAGCGAGAAACAATCCAGGCCACTGTTTTGTCAATGTAGCAGAACAGCGCAACTCGTAAAATCACTCGCACCCAAGTAAAAAATCACGATTCATTTCAGCGCATTGCAACTTCGAGAATCTCACAATATAAACCATACTTTCGACAGCACACACACTACGCTTCAAGCGAGCCAGAGAATTATCGATCATCGGCAGTTGCCAGATTTACATCTTGATATTTTTAGCTGATGGGTTTTGGTATGTTCAAAAACTGAGATACATTTGTACAAAACATGCTGTGTCAAATGTTTTTCGATGCCTTATGATATATTTATTGACTTGGAAGCAAAATATTCGTTAATTTGCTATGTAACATAATCTTACATGAGCAACAATTTTGAAAGAAATAATATTCTTCCCTGAGATGGCAACAATGCTCGTCAGCTGATATTTTCACTCCGCTTAGTTTCCTCCTATCAATTTGTAAACAATCTTTGCACAGACCGAGTCAATAATTGAAATTAATTCCGGTGAGTAGAAAACACAACGGGTGGCGTTAATTCGTGAAGCAACGAGGCGGTTTGCACAGGAACAGTTGAGCGGGAGTGATCAGGAATAATGTTCATCGCTGGACCGATATTCGACACTCATCAACGGATCAAAGTGTTCTGTTTGTCGAAGATCCAGTGAGTAGTGATTGTTATTCAAAACGTGATGATGAAAATGTTAAATGGAATTGTGCACCATTATCAACTGGGGAATTATTCAGTGAATACATTTTCATCATTTCATTCACGATTGGCGTGAAAATTGGTATGCAGTTGTTTTTTGGGCTGGGGAAGGTTCTCATGATTGTTTGGGACCCCTTCACCTTTGGAAAGGGGGGCTCCCATACAAATGAAACACATTTTTTTGCATAACTCGAGAACTAATCAAGCAAATGGAACCAAGTTTGGCATGTTGGAGGGTTTTTGAAAGTAAAAAAAATGTTTCCATGGTAGTCTGAGACCCATTCTGAAAGGGGGGGATCCCACACAAATGAAACACAAATTTCAGCATAACTCGAGAACTAATCAAGCAAATGGTACTAAATTTGGCATGTGAAGGTTTTTGAAAGCAAGAAATCTGTCTAAGCTGATTCGAGACTCTCCTTTTTCTGAAGGGGAGGGGGGGGGGCTCCCATACGCATGAAATACAAATTTCTGGGTAATTCTGAGTAATAAATTTGGCAGGTGGAGGTTTTTGAGCGCAAGAAATGTTTCTTTGGTGGTTTAAGACTCCTCCGCCTTATAGAAGAGTACATCTCCAGCAGGGTTGTTTCCTCTGTGCACTATAGAAGATGTTTGTTCATGCAAGTAAGGATACAACAAAATTTGAAAATTTTCTATGCTTTTTTCAGACCTTTTTCTTCTTCCTTGACTTGTCACAACTTAATGTTCTAGATGCACTTTCACAGTTGTTAATTGAGAGCTTCCGATACCAACACAATTCATGAATTTGTATATTGTGTGATAAACACAATAATACTCTATGCCCAAGGAAGTCGAGAAAATTTCCAACCCGAAAGATTTCCTCAACCGGACCGTGTATGGATTCCAGCTATCAGCATTATGAAGTACTAGCTGACCCAACGGACTTCGTTCCGTCTAATATTAATTTATCGCTTGCAATATCTTTAAAATCGATTCACACAATAAATCGCTATTCGATATTTAGATCACTTTTTTTTTAAATGGCATGAATGTCCTTCATTGTCAATCTGTAAGTGACAGTCAACTGTCATACTGGAGAACTTGAATATTTTGAATTTTGGCTTTTAAAAGTATGACAATCGGCAGTCATTTCAAATGGTTGAAAATCTGTGATCAATTGGCCATTTTAATTGGTGTATTATGTTAGGATACTGCAGTTGTTTTTTTTTTTTAAGTTCCAACGCATGAAAAATTGTTAATTTTTTTATGATGTCTTGCCGGACCGACATGAGTTGCTGTACGGTTCTGTAAGATATCATGAAGAAACTTTTCAAAACAACAACGTTTTGTGCATTTTTAATGTGAAAATTTAGCACTGGCATCTGAATTGAAGATGTTCTATCAACTAATTGTGGGAAATTGGGTATTTCTTGAAGTTTGAAGAAATTTGAATTTATTGTATTAAAAATCATTTATTTGTAATTTTTCTGCATTTTTGACAAACAACATTTGATTTATACAAACAAAAATTGATTTTTATAATGGAAAAATGCCTTGTTTTCCTTAGATGTTTTCCAACTTTTTTTCCTCTAAACCTTTGTTGGATTAAAAGGAACAAATCATCCGAAGATGCCGCCATGATTGGTTCAGCCGTTCTCGAGTTTTAGCGTCACTCACAAACAGACATTCATTTTTATATATATAGAGAAGACAAAGCTGGCATAACAAATATATGCCCCCGTTTGCTGGGTGTGGTCCTGGAGCTTTACTGAGCAAGTTTGTTGCTGATCGCGCACAAAAAAAAATCATGCTTCGACCTGCAGAAAGGCAGCCGACGTTTTAACGAATTTTTTTACGGACCAATGTTTGAATTTCTTTTGTTGTATACTCGATGGTTTGTATCATAGACTACTGTAATCCATGTAAAAGTTTACTATTGAATTAATCCTTCAGCATATGTGACATAAAACCCATTTATAAAAAAGCGACACGCAAGCAATTTCACCTCGTGAGTTATTAAAATAAATAGATATTGCAGGAAATTTCAATACATCCCACGAAAACACATGTCTCAAATACGGATACATGTGTAATGGTAAGCTTAAGACTAGATTTTGATTTTTATTTTCTCGCACATATGTTCAAATAGATTTACCAATACAAGCGCAATTCAATCATTGATTTCGAAAAATAATTACGAAGTCTTCAACCTTAAAAAAGCCACAAGCCACTCTCTAATAAAGAAACCTTGCCCTGATTGCAAGTAAAAAGATAGACGATTGTTTTTCCATACAGATACTTTACTAGTACCCATTATTTCCCAGAAATTTGAGTTACTAAGGTACTAACTAAGAGGTACTGATGTGAACATTCAAGTTTTAATTTATAACTGTAAACATCTGCAATTTTTTAAACCTTAATTTGGTTTATTATTAGTTGACTTCTTCTTCTTCTTCACGTTGTAACGACTTCTTCTCTGTATCGTCTCACAAAGATATGCTGGTAATGACTTGGATTCAGGTCATTCAAGTAATGGAGTCCCGAGCGCCCAATTCTATATTATTATTGGAACGTGACGCGAGGTTAGCTCTCTTCTCTCTCACACCGTGAGGGGTTCACATTAAAATTGAGAAATGCTTTTTGACAGTTCTCTCTCTCTAATCTTTGGATAAGAGAGCCTTTAGTTGTTGTTTACGCCACAGAAAGCCCGCACTGGTGGACTTTAGCCCGCTTGATCTTGTATGGAAACAGTCTACCCTAAATTCGTGAATGTTGCGGGTAGTTATATGCAGCGGCATATGCGATGCAGTTCTATCGATTTGAAGAAAATAAATTCGTGACGAGTTTTCTATAAATAGCATGCAGGTAGGCATTATCAAATAACTTAAATACAATAACGCCTTCTTTCAGGGATGAATTTCAAAAGGAGGAAAGACTTTCGAAAGACTCAACGCATTGCTTTTGGTAGCCAATCAACTTTTATGTGTGTCGGATTTTTTCCATTGAAACTGTACAAAGTTCAGATTGAAATAAAATGCTAGCTGCAGCGGAGCAAACATGCGTTCAAAGGATTCGATGAACTTGTAAAGGATTCTGTCTCTTGGTGGGATTCATCGTTTCCCAAGAAAGAACTTGGAAACTGCATTACCGACCGCAATGCAGGCTACGCAAAGCCATCCATCACTAGAACTGTTTTAAAATCGATCATTATAACATCAATCGGGAGATAAGTAAATTTCGGGTAATCTGCATCCATGCACGGTAGAATGGAACCAAACCCTCCAGTTCGGGTTATTGTTAGAAGCACGAAGGAATAGAATAAATCTTCTTTATAACAACAAAGAAAGACTTCTAACTTCGAGTGCTCGACATAATTTACAAAGCGGGAACACGAATGGTCCCACACATAACTGGAACGACGGATGATATACCTTTGTTGCCAGCTCCCAAAGTTTAGACTTGGTGCCTTTCTTAAAGAGAGAGAGAACATCCAAGGAAACTCACAAAGAGGGCAGCCCACGCTACAAAATTTGCACTGATTTTCGGTTTGGGTGTTAATTTCGAGTCATCGAAAGGCAACACTTGAGCAGTCAGTTAAACAGTTTTCTCAACACATACAATAAACAAGAGTTTTGAAGGCAAACAGCACCTGCATGGATGGATTCGATTACCTTTTTTTTACTTCATTATAACCAGGGATGCCATATTTACAGACATGTATGTAAATTTGCAGACTTTTAAATTTTTTTGCAGACTTTTTTAACGATACAGACATTTTATAGTTGTTGCAGACTTTTACAGACATATCAAGTTCGGATTTAAAACCTACGAGGATATGAACAGTAGAGTAAATACGGTAAGAACCTTGTTGAAATATTTTAAAATAGCGTAGGTATAATTTATTTTAGAGTTGTTTCCTTGAGGAAGCGTTAAAAACAATCTTATTTCTTATACTAGACTAAAATACAACATTAAATACAAAAAACTTAAAATAACACTCAATACTCCATTAAATACATGTACATGATATGGCAAGAATATTCACTTTCACTATTTAAAAAAAACTTTTTTGAGAGTATTAGTAGAACGATTTTGATTGGGAAACTAGGAGAATTTAAAATCAACACTTGATCACTTTTTAAAAAATACACTTTTTCAAATTTTCGCTAGTAAACGCGAGCAAATTCCTTTGAAAGTATTAGAGTTCAAAAGAATTTGCTCGCGTTTACTAGTGAAAATTTGAAAGTGTTTCAATGTTTTTTTTTTTAAAGTGATCAAATGAAGTGTTGATTTTAAATTCTCCTAGTTTCCCAATCAAGAATATTCAAACAAATATATAAAATTCACCTTTTCAATACCAAAGTTGACAGCCCCTCGACTTTAACTACAAAAAAAAACCTTTCTACCCATATATTTTATTTCATAACAATAAGTTACATTAAGTGTTATTTTTCTTATAAATGGAATGGAAATTTGAATTCAACTTTTTAATTTATGCAACGGAAAATTGACTCTGTAATTCATTGTAACTTAATGAATGTATTTTGACAAGGGAACGTCCTTTTAATAACGTCACGTAAAACATGACTTTTAATTACACCACCCCCCCCTTGTCACGTTTTTTGTATGGAACTTCAATTTTTTTTGTATGGATCGTCACGTTTTCCCAAACCCCCTCTCCCCCCTACCACGTAACATAATTAATGGACTTTCCCCAAACAAAAAAGGTCTGTAGAATTTATCAAAAGAAAACTTAAAAAAAAACTTTATTTACAAATGCAAAACTGGAAAGACCGCTATGAAAAAAAACTATATAAAATTATGTCGTCTATTAAGGCCTGAACTCGAAAAAATGCACCAGACAAAAGTGTTCGCCAAAAATTTGTTTCAGGATTTACTTGAAACTTTCAGGGAATGAACTGATACATACGGATTATGTTTCGGCATAATTACTTTATTCAACTTTCTTTCCATCGCTGAAAGCCCGCACCTTTCCCTTATGACCCCTCATTACATTTTGTGCAATGGTTGAGCCGACCTTTTTGGTCACTTTCATCCATTCTTTCTTCAATTCCAGCTCGTTCTTAATCACCTTGGACGATTTTCGAACTAGGGCTTTCATTATGGCTCAAAATCTTTCCACCGGACGAATCTCTGGTGAATTTGGGGGGTTGGCGGTTTTTGGTACAAAAACAACGTTATTGTCTCTGTACCAATTCAACGTCGATCGCGCGTAACGGCATGATGCCAGGTCCAGCCAAAATAATGTCTCGCCTCCGTGGGACCGCAGGACGGACACAGACGAAAAGTTTCACACAGCAATTGAATATTCCCTATTCATACATGAATATCAAAGACCCAACGACTACGAATATGCCAAAGTTTTTGAATACAAGCTCGCGAACTATGAGAATATAAAAACCAAATTAAACTGTATCAACTGACAACAAATTTTTAGGGACGTATGAAATGTCGAATCATCTGTTGGCGTCTTCTACGAAATCCTATCCAACATCATCTCACAAGAGATTCCATTAAAGAAAAAACGACGTCACGGAAACACTAAACATCCAGTCTGGTTTAACAGAGAAATCAAAAGTATAAAGAATCACAAACAAAAAGCCCACAAAATTTACAAAAAAACACAAAAGCAGTGAACATTTAGCAATTTACTTGGAAATATGCGATCAATTGAACTTGGCAATCAGTAATGCCTTTCAAGTATTTAATGCAAAAACTGAGCTTGAAATTAAGTCCTGTCCAAAAAGCTTCTTTAATTACGTCAAAACAAAAATAAAATCAGACAATTTTCCATCAACAATGCATCTTGACGAACAGGTTGCCGATAACTCGGAAAAAAACTGCAATCTTTTTTCAATTTTTTTCCAGGAAATCTACACGACATATTCTGCATTTTATCCAGAATATCCAAGGAATATTGGTGTCAACCAACTTCAGGTTCAGGATATTTTACAGGGTTTAAAAAATTTAGATTCCTCAAAAGGCCCTGGACCTGATGGAATTCCTCCAGTATTTATGAAGAATCTTGCGAAGGAATTTGCATCTCCTTTGTTTTGGCATTTCAATATGTCACTGGAATCGGGAATTTTCCCAACAATATGGAAAAGTTCATTTTTAGTGCCTATTTTCAAATCTGGCCGGAAATCTGACATACGTAATTATCGTGGAATCGCTATTATCTCTTGCATTCTCAAACTTTTCGAGGCAATTGTCAATAAACCATTATTTCTTTAAATCAAAAATCGACAACACAAAAAAACACGGTTTTTTCAAAGGCCGATCAACATCCACGAACTTACTAGAATTTGTAAATTATTCACTGAATGCAATGGACAATGGGAACCATGTTGAAGCTCTTTACACAGACTTTAGCAAGGCATTTGATCGTGTTGACATACCAATGTTACGTTTTAAACTGCAACAAATTGGAATCGAGTCTGGACTCTTGAAGTGGCTTGGAAATCTTGGAAATCAAAAATGAGGAAGACATCAATATATTCCAGTATGAAATTCATACATTCTACATCTGGTGTAGGAAAAGCTTATTGGAACTGAATGTAAAAAAATGCAATTTAATATCTTTTATCAGAAAATTAACAACAACCAACATTGTAATTTCATGAGGAAATCAGAATGTAGAAAAGTGTGAAAAAGTGAGGGATTTAGGAATTATCTCAGACTCTAAACATAATTTTATAGACCACTACAACGCTTCTGCTACAACTTTGAAGACCCGTACACTATTAAAACATTATATATTACTAGAAATTAGAAGAAGTCGAGTTATTAGTACGAGACACTGAAGAAGTCTGCACATTGTAGACGAAATACGCGTATCTGTCGAAGATAAGCAAAGGTAGTTGGAATTAAATGGAAGATACTAATTCTTCTTCTAATTTCTAGTTACAGGTATTCCACTAAACAGCTCAAACCCTCTAGGACTCTATATATTGCCTATGTGAGGTCTATACTGATATATTGCAGCATTGTGTGGTCTCCTCGTCCAGGTATACATGAAGAAAGAATAGAATCAGTACAAAAGCAATTTCTATTATATGCTCTTCGTAAGCTAGGCTGGGCCTCAAATCGTCTTCCATCATATGAAGCTCGCTGCATGTTGATTGACATCCAAACATTGAAAGAACGACAAGAATATGCGATGGTTTCATTTGTAAACGTTTCGCAGCGTGTTGAATCAACCGAACTACTTTCTAAATTAAATTTTTATGCACCAATTAGACGACTTCGAAATCGTAATTTATATGCTCTAAACCATCATCGCACAGAATATGCTAAAATTGGACCAATAAATAGCATGATGGATTCCTATAATCCACACTGTGAAGCCATTGACGTTACAATGTCTCGGTATAAATTGAAACAGTATTTTAAGTCCCTGAGGATACAAAACCAATTAATTTTTATATTTATGTATAGTTAAGAAAAAAGCTAATTGTCTATGTACTAGTCTACAAATGGTTGACGAAACGAATAAATAAATAAGCCAGAGCAAGTATTTTTGGCGAATTTGTCCACTTTCTTCTTCCTTATGTCTTCCGGAACATCAAACCGTGATCTGGCAACGTAGAACTCCAGCCCCGGTATCTGCTTTGCGTCTGCCTTGATGTAGGTTTTGTCATCCATAACCACACACATCGGTTTTGTTAACCACTCTCAATACAGCTTCCTTGCGCGAGATTTGGCCGCCGTGTAATGTTGATCTGGCTGGTTCGGTACCTTGCGGACCTTGAACACACGCTCGTTTCATGGTTTGCCGAACAAACCAGGCGGACCACTTTGTCTTCAGAGCCGCGTCACGAATCGAAAGGTTCGGATTACACTTAAATAATCCAACACCATCCGGGCCTTCACAGGGTCAGCTGTCTCCGATTTTCTTCCACATCCAGCCAGCCGCTCGGTGGTCTGGGAGTCCTTAAACGATTTTACCACCGAGACACAGTTGTATGGATGATTCTCAGTTGTCTTCCGATCCATCTCATGGTCGTAGTCGGATTTTCCATGACGGCACGCAAAATTCACTGGCGATTGTCTTCTTGTTTCGATGACATCTCAATAACAACTGAACCGATTGTTATTTTGCATGTGTGAACAATCCGCATCAATCTAGTTATACCTAGATTTTCACCAATGTTTACACACGGACATAAAAGTTACACAGGGATAAAAATGGTGCATTTTTTTCGAGCACAGGCCTTAGAATGCTTCACCTATACCGGAAATGATGTAACTCGTTCTCCGATTATGTCTTTTCGTTGAACGAAGTATAATGTGTGTGTGTGTGTGTGTGTGTGTGTGTGTGTTTGTGTGTGGGTGTGTGCGCGTGTGTGTGTGCGTGTATGTGTGTGTGTGCGTGTGTGTGTGTATACAATCCAATGCCCACCGTCCGGCAGTGATTTTATGGAAGCAAAATGTATGAAGTTAAACGAACTGTTGTCGACTCGACAAACATTTTTAGCCCGGAAATTGGAAGAAGATAGCTCTGTTGGGTTCCAGTGACCCATTTCAGAATGCCTGATTACTCCCGTCCGAGGTCACTTTCACTTACAACAAGCCCCGCATAAACACAGTACAAACATCAAATGGATATAGGTACTGTGCATACACTTCCATCATCAAATCTTATTGTTTTGATGATGGCACGTATTTAGCAGTATCGTTCAAACTAAGAAAGATCTCACTGGATATTGTTGCTGATGTTCAGTCTTCATTTGGACGGCTTCCCTGTGATGCTAAAGGATGCATTTATGTCTCTACAAAAGTAGCACTCTGCTATTCGGCAAATATTTTCACATCATCCTTTTCGAAAGGAACAGCCCGAATACAATTAGTACTTCGCGCACAATGAAAATCACTGGTAAAAAAACACTTCCGAGAAAATATTGAATTTGAAAAATCACAATCATTGATCAACGAAAAAAAAAAACTTCACAGCTCTTGTTCACAGCTTCTGTACACCATGTGGCGAGTGAGTGCATCTGTAATTATATGCCAGTCACTCACACGTGCATGCACGTTAGCCTCGTTTTTTGCTTCTGACCAGCAAATGGCCGTTTTCTACATTGCACTGGTTTTAATTTTTCTCTCTCCACACACTGCCAACAAACAAAATCCTTCGCTATGAGGCGACTCTCTATCGACTTCTAAACTGCTTATAATCATCAAGTTACTCGCGACAAAGCGGAAAAATACTCTAATTTAATCATTTATGTCCGCGTGACGCAATACTAACCGCACTAACAAACACAACTAAGCTGCTAGTAACTCTTCCTCCGGGTGCGGGGGCGAAGCACAAAAAACAAAAAAAAACGGGGAAAAACTACCGACCTTCACAAATTTTTGGAAGGAATCGTTTAAATTCACTAAATTACACAAAACACGTGGAGATTTAATGATTTCACTGTTCGTTTTGGTTGAATTTCGAATATATTTTTGATTTTACTTTCCGCGAAAAGGACGCAGCAAAAACAAAACACGTCAGTTTCCAAGCACGGCTTGCTGCGATCTCTTTTTTCATTGAACGAAGTATAATTTTGCAAAACATAATAATTTACAGACTTTTTTAGACATTCCCATACGTTTTAAATTTTTATCGCATACATTTGAAAAAAATATCTGGCATCCCTGTTATACACATTCGGGAAGACCTTGGAAGAGAAATTAAGAAACCTATCGACCTAAATCGACAATACTAGGACTTTCGAGATGGTTATCGAGAAGCACATTTTTTTAGATCTCGATCTCGATTTCAGTTTCAATACTGACCCTGTACAGCTGATCTGATTTTTTTTCTTGTATAGAAAAAAACCAACTGTGAACAATCAAAACAATTACGGGCTCGAAGAAAAAAGATAGTCGACGGGCAATCATACAGAAGATACTCTCTCGTGGCCTGACGGTGTATTTTCCAATTGGGAATTTCTCAGGCGACGGATAGGTGAGGATTCATATAAGAGAGTTAAACCAAGTAATACTTTGGATTCCTTCTTATACAAATTTTGATGATGATTTTTAATTGATGATGACGATGCTGCAGCAAAATCAATTGCTAAGGGTGGGCGGCCATAAGTGTTATTAAACAATTACGCTCGTTATGGAAGAAGTTTCTCCCTTTAAAAAACCGTACTGGTGGCTTACTCCTTTTGATCTTGTATGACAACAGACTACCTCGAGGGCAGTGAGAATTTCATCATACTTATAAGAGTAAACGCAGCTGTAACGTTTCTATCGATGCAAAGAAGTGTAGTTGTCCATCGATAGAACTTGAATCACTCATATGCCGAACAAAACAGCTTGAATTTTTCGCATAATTTGGGTAGTCTGCTTCCACATTAAATCAATTGGATTAACCCACCAGTATGGGTTTCTAAAAGGTGCATTCGGAAATAAAGCATTTTCAATGAGAAATGACAAAAAATGTGCTTTCAGAACAAAACAACCCAACACTGGAACGACAGCAAATACTGTCCAATGCCAGCCATGCTTACCGCTACTTTGTAGCAGTATAGTAGCAGTCACGTCAGTAGTAGTAGCAGCAGCAACCAACCCCCCCGTACTCTAAGCTCTATAATCAATGTTAGATCGGCGCATTCGTTGCGGAGAAAATCCCACGAATCCACAGTTAGACATTTGAGTACGTACCATGTTTCGATAGGCCTCACGGGGAAACCCCTGATGAAGATCGAAGCGAGTGTGTATTTGTGTGGAAATATTCGACTACCTTTTTTAAACGTCTGCAAAAACATAGAAATGAAAATCAGCTCTTGAATGTGTGAATAACTCAGTCGTTTCTCGTTCGGTTTAAAAAACAAAAAATTCAAAAAAAAATTGAAAATACTTCAAACAATTTGTTGTTTTGTGCAATGTTATTGGTTTTCACTCCCAGGTTTTCACTAATAAATTATTGAATGATAACCAGCAAACGCAGACTTAACGGTTGAGTACCAATTGGTTCTGGGCTGAAGTATGAAATGGAAGGACCAATAAGATCCAAACGTCTTTAAATGTCAATTTAAACTTTCTAGATGAAAATTGGAGACGAAGTAGGTCTCGATTATTTGAATCGATCGTCTCAGCGAGAAAAAGTGGTCACTGAAGCGAACGATCGCTTTCTCTGAATAAAACCTAAACTAGTTTAACCACAGAGAACAGATATTCAAAATAGAATATATTTTGACCATGAGCTCTGAGCATGATTGACCGCCCGAGCTTGCTACTTCGATATTGCCAGATCAGATGTTATTACACAGAAAACCAATAGATGATGCTTGGGACTAGCATACATCCTCAATGTGTAAAAACTGTTGATGTGATGTGATGTGATAAAATCCCACCATCAGTTCGAGGATTACCTATAACAGCAGGACTATCCTCCCCAAACAACCAAAAGTTCGAATTTTACTCAAGATGAGAACTTAGAAGTTCACATTAAGTTGAAATTTAGTTCTATGGAACTTTTTTTGCTGAATAATAAGACACTTCAAGTACAGTCAGAAATTGTCTTTAAAGTGTCATTAACATTTTAAGCAACTTGAAGGTTCAAGAAAAGTTTGTTGTTGCTATTCAAATCAACCGTCAAGTTCATATGTTGTTAGTTGAGAACTAGCTTTGAACTTCAAAAAATCTCTAACTCAAAGTTCAATCAAAGTACTAACCGCACTTTAATCAGCGCAAAAAGTTCACAACACATAAAGGGTGTCCACGATGAAATTGCCACACTATGAAATTGCTCTAACTTTTTAACCGTTGGGTAGAATTTAATGAAAATTTGGGTGGATTTAGTTCATTATTTACATCCTGCAAGTTTTAAAGTCCTGTGATCAAAACTCGCGGAAATGGAGTCGAAAGAACAGCTCGTGCGTGATAAAATCTTGCGCATTCATCACGAGAACAAGGATCTCTCGCATCGTTCCATCGCTAAAACGTTGGGAATCGCGAATTCCACGGTGTCGCGAGTGATTAAGCGGTTCGAGGAACGGTTGACCACCGATCGGAAGCCCAGAAGTGAAGGAAAAAGTATTCCGTACAACACCAAAAATCACAACCGCGTAGTTGGGGCCTTCAACCGAAATCCGAACGCCTCCGTTCGGGATGTGGCTAAGAAGCTGCACCTAAGCTGAAGTTTTGTCCAGAAGGCCAAAACTAAGACTGGGCTTCAAACGTTCAAGGTACAAAAGGCCCCTAATCGCGACGAGAAGCAGAACAAGTCCGCCAAAACCCGTGCCAGGAAGTTGTACCTCAACATGCTGACGAAAGTTGAATGCTGCATCATGGACGACGAAACATATGTGAAGGCCGACTTCAAACAGATCCCCGGCAACCTGTTTTTCACGGCCAAGGATAAGTTCAGCGTTCCGGAGCATGTCCGCACTCAGAAGATGTTCAAATTTGCGAAGAAATTCCTGGTTTGGCAAGCCATCTGCACGTGCGGGAAGCGGAGTGCACCTTTCGTGACCCAGGACACGATGAACGGACAGGTGTACATAAAAGAGTGCCTCCAGAAGCGGCTGCTTCCTCTCCTGAAGGCCCACAACGTCCCAACAATCTTCTGGCCGGATTTGGCCTGATGCCACTACTCCAAGGACGTGCTGAAGTGGTATGCGGACAATAAGGTCAATTTCGTGCCGAAAATGTTCAACCCTCCCAACACTCCGGAGCTCCGCCCCATCGAGATTATGAAGCAGCACCTTCTTAAACGACCTAAGGTAGTGAAGACAGTCGAGGAACTGAAGAAAGTATGGGTTTACATGCAAAAAACGGTTGATTCACAGGTTGTGCAGAATCTTATAGCCGGGATTAAGGCCAAGGTGTGGGCATTTGCGTATGGACTGTAAATAAAATACGAATAAAATGGTAAAATGAAGTTTAATAGTTATTTCTCAAACCCAGAAAATTTGATGGCAATCGGATGAAAACTCGAATTTTGCGAATCAATTTTGTGTGTGGCAATTTCATCGTGGACACCCTTTATATGTATGTTGAACTACTGTTGGATTGAATCCAACGGGCGGAAGATTTCCGAAACTATTATTCTCAGCCGGAAGCAAAATAATAAGCGCATTGTCCGGACGTAACAAGAATATAATTTTTCTTTTCATAAATTACTAAGTATACTATATTATCATTAGTGGGGTTGGTACTTCAAGGGTTAACATTGCTCTGGGGCGATTAGGATGATGCAAAACTCGAAATATTTGCTCCCTAAGCCTAATCGACGCCAATTTGGGTCCTGATAGTTCCCAAAAATTTTAACACATTTGGTTTTAATTTGGCTTTGCACCACGCTATTCAAAGTTTGTATAGAATTAGTATGAAGAATCTCAAACTTACATTTCCAGATCCCTAACATCTTGATATTATGTCCTTAAACCAAATCTTATATACATTCATATAAGTGTGGGTTGTCAACTATCAAAATGCCGAAGATACCTGACATGCTAAATTTTGCATACAAAATTAGTTATTCATCAAATATAATAATAAGAAGTAAAAATATGTAATGTATATAAAATTTATAAATATATAAAATATATAAAATATATATATAATAATATAAATAAAATAAAATACATAAAATATATGAATATAAAATATAAAAAACATATAAATAATAAGAAAACAAAAATAAGAATAAAACATCATACCTAAAGTGTGTATTTTTATGTTTTATTGAATAACTATTTTTCTGTATAAAATTTACATGTCAGGTATCTTCGGCATTTTGATAGTTTACAACTTACACTATATGAATGTATATAAGATTTGGTTTAAGGACATAATATCAAGATGTTAGGGATCTGGAAATGTAAGTTTGAGATTCTTCATACTAATTCCCATACAAACTTTGAATAGCGTGTGCAAAGCCAAATTAAAACCAAATGTGTTAAAAAATTTTGGGGACTATCAGGACCCAAATTGGCGTCGATTAAGCTTAGGGGAGCAAATATTTCAAATTTTGCATCAGCCTAGGGAGCATATTTAAATCTTCTTTTACATGCTGTTTCAATCGTTTAAATTACTTACGTTTAGTTCCCTTTGTAGCGTAGCGGATGAATTTGGTGAATAAGTTCTATTTCTAAGAAAAATGCTGTTATGATCAGCGTTGGAGTTTAATGTTTGACCGGTTTTGATGGTTAATAAACAACTCGAGCAAGATTAGAGCAGTAAGTGGAAGGCCAACTTGGAGGTTACCTATACTTAGTATTATGTTAATTTAAGTTTTCATCTTGTTTTAAAACAAATCTTACCGAATTTCGTATAAAACTTTTAGGCACTTAATTTTAGCATACGATACGAATAACTTTTAGCACTATAATTAAGTTCATACACTCAGTAGCAAAAAAAAGCCGAGCAAAATTTTGCTTCCAAAAAACTCGTTGTTCACCCTTCTGTAACTTTGTCAATTATCAATATATTTGGCTGAAATTTTGACAACACTATAATTAATGTTTCGTCCTTATGCGACCAAAACTTTATGTTAACGAAATTTATAAATTTGAAGTTATCATAACATATGTGAAAAAAGTCATTTTTTGGACATACCAATTTTAAAAATCCGTATTTCTGTGAAAAAATTTAGGAAGCATATTAAAAATTTCTCCATGGCTTAAAACAATACCGAGATCAATGTGGACAAAATTTAAACTATTTTCATAGAGTGGTTTGGACTACAGCTGGCGTCAATCAAAGTTGACGCTCCAACATGAGTATTTCCCATTTTCACCCGATATTGACCATGCTGAACTATCGGTGCAAAAACAAAGTCGAGGCGTTGTCATCATACAGGTTTGGGCCGAATTAATAAGATGCATTCGCCTCGGCTTGGTTTTGCACCGATAGTTTAGCATATACAAAGTTACAGAAGGTTGAACAACGCGTTTTTTGGAAGCAACATTTTGCTCGGCTTTTTTTTGCTACTGAGTGTATACAGCAAAACGTGGTTTCCTACTATTAATAATCGTTTGCACGCAATTCGTGGGATTTTTGCAATCAATTGTTTTGATTGAACTCACCCAGTGACAGGTCGTATACCTGTCACTCCACTATCATCCGTTCTGTTCACCGATATAGACACTACGATGAGACACGCGCGTACTGGCTTACGCCAACAACGTCTTTCGTATTTTTTTAAGTACACATAAAGTTCTGGGTAACACTTTAAAATATGTCAAAAATCGTAAAAAAAACTGTTAGCTAAATAGGATGCGGAAAACGAAGGTGTCACTTAACAAGGTAAAGTTAATTAATTTGCAATTCAGATTGAGTTCTCGATGAACTGATCAAACACTTTAAGGTTCAGATAAGATTATAGGGAACAAAAAAGTACTAAAGCACGGTACCAATGAAATACCATGAAAAAAATAATTTACTTAAAAAACAATCATAAAGTTGAACTCAATTAGCATTTCACAAGATAGCACTCTAAAAATGAATTTGCGGCAGTATTAGAGAAGATCGAAAATGTCGAACATAAATGTCTTTTATTTTAATGGTTTTGTTGAGTTCGTTTGAGGTACTTTTTGAGCTGAATAGCATTCTCTACAACCTCTTGAACGAACCTTTCGTGAACTTTAAAGTTTTCTTCAGAAGTTGATAGGAATGCTGCTAGAAGCTTAAACAATGAAAGTGAACCAAAAGGCCAAAAAGCACCCTTTTATCAGAACTTTTGGTCGCTTAGGCCAGCAGGTCGTTCCGGGAGAATAATGGGGGTAATAGGGAATAGGTAGGGATATGTTGACGTGATACGCGCTTTGAAGGAAGCCAAGAAATCCTCGTACTTCCACGAGAAATCACTGGGATATTGGATCAAATGGTTGGATTTGCAGCAGGATCGCACATGGTAAACGATGTGCTGAATTCAACTAATGTCGGCAGCGAAAACATATTTAGCTGTATTCCTGGTTTATTCTCTGAACAGAGATACACATTAAAGTTATTCAAATTTTGGCACCGATTTAAACCAACTGTAAAGAAGCTATAGGGACCACTCACAAGCGTGGGTGGTTTAAATTGAATTGAAGAAAACATCAAAACATCGAGTATGCGGTCCGATTTAAACCAACAGTGAGGATGCTGTTGGGGCCACTCACAAGAGTTTGTGGGTAATTTAAATTGAATACAAGGAAATATTAGAGCAACGAGTTTGAGAACCAATTTAAACCAACAGTAGGGATGTCGTTGGGGCCACTCACTAAGTGGTTTATTTCAGCGGAATTCAGGAATACGTTAAAACTTCGAGTGTGAGAACCGAGTTGAACGAACACCAGTGATTGTGCTGCACTAGTGCAAAAAATCTTGTAAGGTTCATTAAATAACCTTATGAAAATTAGCCACAAGGAAAAGGATTGAATTTCATAACAAAACCTTATGAAATACCATGATTTTTGTCACAACCTCTTCCAATGTTTTTTTTTTATGGCAACCGTATAAGTTTCATTGAACAGCCTTATGAATTTTTTTTGTTAATGCTATGGACGTCATATGCATTGGTTATACTAATTATTAATATTATGTATGTATTATGTTATCAATTTTTTCATTAAATTCTACTGAAATATGCATTCTACTTAAACTAACTTTGTGGCTATGAGAAAAGTGCGAATGCAAATCCTCTTATAATACCCCTACTGCGCAATTGATGTTCATTTATGTATAATATTCTGACGATTTTACGTACGGATTAGCACTATTCTTTATTAAAAATAATGGGCGAATAAGTTTCTTCACGATACACCCCATACATATATAAAGCGGAACAACAACTGAAAGCATTGCACTTGTTTGCCCAAGGAGGTTACGATATCTGTAAAAAAACTTTACCAAACTTATAGTTTCCAGGGGTTAATTTCCTTCGTCCTGTCCTACTTTCCACTGTTGAGAGAAGTATATAAGCTCGGGTATACCGGAATCGACAGGATTGAGAATCAACCTAAAGTAAACAAAAAAATAATTTGGAACGCGCTTTTTACCATTTCATACACTTACCTTATGATTATTGTACACAAATGAAATCAGTCATGGAAGTCATAAGGCGGTTTATGAAATTGATACGGTTGACTTTAGAAAATTATAACAATCAACTGAGGGAATCAAAGTTACACAAATGGACGTCATATGGGCCTTATGAAATCAAAATTTAGTAGTCTCATGAAGTTTCATAAGACAAATTTTATGAATTTCGATAGATTTTTTACGGTAGTGTGGGGACCACTGACACCTGCGGATGGCTTGTTTCAATGGAATAGAAAAATTCTTGTACATTTTTGTAAAACCTGAATACAAAAAAAACAATGTAATGAGGTACAAACAGTTTGCGTATTTTCTCTCTCTATGTATTTCTCTCTCTCTCTCACACACACACACACACACACACACACACACACACACACACACAGTCCTTCTCGCACACCCACACGCGGGCATTAAAAAACCACGGACACAAAGACAATGCTCCAACTTACAACTGTTATTACCGTCTTCCCTACAAATGTTTGCAAATCACCTGGCACAAAACTCCACGCCTCCGGGTTGAACCAAACACTTACATCCTTAATTCATTCTTCATATTCACCCTTTCACCACGTTGCAAAACTTTCAAACATGTACTCTTTTTGTACTCTATTGTTATTCCATAAGTGAAACTTGAAAAGAATATAAAAAATAAGGTACCAAAATATACAACAGTTTGTTTACCTTAATTTGAACCAAATAAATGACAGGAATTAAAAAAATGATGAGGTTGGCACTTTATTTTGCCTATCAGTGTATGTGTTTTCCTCAAAAATAATACATTGATCAAAGGTTGATCTCTAATTTTGCCGATCACTGTTTGTACGCGCAAAAAAAAACCGCAGTAGAAACTACCATTTCGAGGGTTAAATTAAGCGCAAACACCAACAATTTTCACCTGACTATAAATGCGTTTGATTTTACCATGCCTGCGATTAGATCAACCATGTTGCGGTTGATATCAATATGAAGTCTGTCAAATATACTACAAACGTTGAAGGTTTTACTAAACATAGTAAATTTGACTGAAATTTCATGGTAGTTTTAAAGATAGGCATAGTCTGGTGAAATAGTAGTTTTTACTTCAAGAGTTTTTCCTGTGCAGGCCAACGCCACCTTAGCGTAAAGTCACATTGGGCTTTCCCTTGTCATTTTTTTTATTCCAGTATTTTATTCAAAAAGTAACGAACATGTTGATCTCTTGTCGTAATATGGAAAACATGCAAGATAGCTAGCATTATTTGCTGCCGATCTGGGGAGACAAATCCTTTTGTTTACTAATTGTACGATTTGCCCAACCCCTGAGTATCTTGACAGATGAGCTTAGTTTCACGTACCTATCTACAAATTGTAGATGTCTCTACTGTGCATAAACAAAAGGGCCCTCCATTCTCGATACTACCGCTTTTTAGCTTTAGTTTGCATGTTTTCATTTTCTTATGTGTGAATGTTAAAAACAGTACAAGAAGAAATTTTTATTGAGGCGTATTTTTGGTGTAGCTTTGTTTCCATTAATTTGATTTCATTTGTATCGAATATAAATCATCATTACTTGAGAATGGGAAGGAGGAGAGCTCTAATGCTACCATTGCTCAACAAACTTGTTTGTTGACATCCAAACTAAAAAACTTAAAAGTTATTTTAACCAATGATGTTGTTTCGAAATAAACAGGCAGGTTGGTTGTTTCTACCCGTAGATATTACCACAATACTACACAAATCATGCTTGTTCAAAACTAATGGGTCTTATAACTAGTGTCACTTCAGGGTTGAAAACGAATATCGGTGAAGAAACTCACGAGTAAATCAAATGGGAGTCACTTATTACGGGTGTCACGGGGGGAAGTGAGAACAGTAATAAGTATGTACATTGTCTTTACTCTTTATTATGGCGCTATCACCAAACCGAATAGCGACACCCAGACTAGCGACACTTTTTTGACTTCCGAAAAATCTGTCAACGTCATATTCGACGAGAAGAATAATAATAAAATGAAGTTATTTATGTCTACCAAGATTGTTGTTGTTTTTTTCAAGAAGTGTTTTTTATACATTCGTTCTGATTTTCGCTTCAAATGGCCAATTTAGTTATTGAAAATGTTAGTCATCGTCACGCCAGTGAAAATACTGTATATCATGCTTTGTATGGACATTATTTTCTTGGTATTTAAAAAAAATAGCAAAAATTTACGGAAAAGCACATTCAGCATAGAGCCACGTTGACTGAAGTTTGCGAATCTGTGAACCGTTTCAAAACATTTCCATGCACGAAAATTTTCAACCATTGTGGATATTTTGCTGGTGGCAGTTTTCTACCCGAAAAAGGACTTTTCCAGGATCCGAAATACATGGATTTCCATATTTCTCCCAAATAATCAGCTGTTGAAACTTTAAAAATGAATCTCGATACAATAAATGGCTGTACTTTATTTATGTTTTATTGTTCAACGAAAAAAACAACTCATCTCATGGTCATCAAACAACCAAATAAAAACGAATACAATTCATATGCTAAATTATTCATTTTAAACACCAACATCATTTAAAAATCACATTAGCAATGATCGATGTCCTCACAGGCTGTTACACCTGTAGAAAGGCTCTTGCTGAGTTCGGTTTCTTCAGGAGGCATCGTTGTTTCCATAACCGAGCAAATTTCCGGTCCGAAAATACCTTTGGATTCCAATACCTCCACTTTCAGAGCTACGCCTTGAAGAATCTTGTTCGCCAATGCGATATCATGTTTTATTTCTGCAATTCCTCGCATCCACCCTTCATTAATTGTGTTTGCCATAACCATTCCCCGATGTACTGATTGAAGTCTCACAGCTTCGGAAACTGGTGCCCATCTGAAATATTTTGTCAACTGCAATGGAGGAGTTGTTGCTTGCTTCAATCGTTCTCGCTCATGAGCTGGAGCAGAGTTGATCAAGTTCGCTCATAGCAGCCATGAACTGAAGTGCCCCTCGAGATCTCGGTGTTTTTCGCGCAGCTCGTTAGCCAATGCAGCATCGTGTCTAGTTGAATGAGCGCCAGATCGATCCAGATTTTGCGATGCTACCAACTTACGAAGTACACACTGATATTGTGAATTTGTTCCAATGTTTGGGGAATACACATAAACATAAACATTGATGTATTTTCCACGCCACTTAGTTAACAATCGGGGCTTTAGATCAGTGATTGAAAACCCTTTCTTCAGTGCTTTGTCTTGAAGAGTCACGAATCGATCAATGTCCTTAAACTCGGGTTCACTTTTATCAGACCATCTCGGGTCCTCATTGTAAAAAATTACTTCACGGCGAACGTGTTTTCTCAGCACCTACCAGAGCGACTGAAGAACAGTTTGCGTGGAGTTTCCGTCAACGTCGTGCCGGAATATTTCTCTTGGTCGTAGTTGGTTGCGGTAAAACCGTTCGCAAAAAATCCCCGTAAATGAGAAAAGCTTTTCCTTGTTGTCGACCGTAGCATCTTTGTCGGGGTTAGATGCGTTCTCGTCGCTTTCCTCGCCGATATTGCTTTTTTTCTGCAAAAGCGACAAGCGGGACCGTTGACGGAATCGGGTCGTCTCTTAACATTTCATCCTCCGAGAACAAGTACTCCTCCTCTTCGTAGTCACTGCAACAATCAAAGAATTGTCTTTTTGTCATGTTTGGGTCAGTGTTTGAACGAGAATATATACTTTGTAGCTTACCTTTCCTTCGAGCTGTCCATAATAAATGCTTATTAAAACTACAACATATTCAACAAACCACAAAACCATCGTTAGAAGCAAACTAAACAAACAACAACGGAAAAGAAAACGGTTTAACATCCGCAGTTTTTCTTTTTTTATTTTGCTGTTGCGTCGATGACAATTATGGCAATATGGTTGCTAGTAAAACAATTTTTATAGTCGGAACTCAACAGGGTTGCTAGTTTTCGGCGCTATAAATTTGATTTTATTCTGAATGCATATTTAATACCTTGGTTCGATGTTAAAAGTTTTTGCAAAATATTTAGGGTAGGGAACGGCTTAAGCACCCGGGACCCTATTCCAACCACGGGGTTAACGTTCACCTCGCGCATATTTTGCAGTATGGTGCTCCATCTAGCGAAGCACCATACTGCAAAAAATTAACGTTGTAGGTTTACCCCGTGCTTGGAATAGGGTCCCGGGGTGAAGCCGTTACCAACCCTATGTCATATAAAAAAAGGCAATCGAATTTCCCCGTACTGGTACTCTTTTGCTTCCAGTGAGAGAAGTTCACCGAAAGCTGTTATCTGAGCGATTGGAAGTTTCAGTCCGAGCGCGATTGTGATTTTTTTTCAAATCACTCTCTACACCCGAAAAGTTAACCTCAAATCACGAACTCAGTTTGATTTAACCTGAACACCTGATGTTTCAACCGGCACTTGCTCGGTTCTGACTGATAAGTGTATGAGTCGACCCGAGCTTGAAAGCTGGCAATGACGGTTTTAGGCATGTCATACCAGTAATGGAGGTGTATGTGGATGATTGACAGACAAAACTGTAAGAAGCTAGGGTAAAGCCTTTTGTTGAAGATTCCCCACAACCATTGGGTCAAAGTCAATTACTTTACCCGAACTGGAGGGTCTTTATCGGTCCATTCTACCTAGTACGGGAACAGATTACCTAATCTACATTCAACAATATTTTCTTATTATACCAACTGAGAAATGTTCCAGTTCTAGCGATGTATAAAACTAAGATGAGAGAGAAAGTTGATTCGTAGGTACCAAGATCACATTCTCAGTTCATTCGGGTAAGCCAATTAGAAAGTATTATTGTAGTAAAAGATACACTATTCAAAATAGGATGAATAAAATAATGGTTTTTATCTATATTTTTTAGATTGCGAGAATACAAACATGAATTGAATAAGCGTTAGCACGTGAAGAAAGAAAGGTGAGAGATGCCAAAGAGCAATCAATAACTCCCAGCCGCCTGAGTAAGGTGAAGACAACACATAAATAACCGAAAAAATGTAAAATTTTTGCAGTTAGATTTCTGTCTTCGAAAATTCGAAGTTGTGATGTAGATGGCGCATTTATGTATCCCAGCTACCTTCACCTGAAATTTAAAAGTTTTACTCGAATAGTGAATTTAGTGTGCGACAGACGTATTTTTCTGCTCGGTTTTCCGGTTTGTTTCAGTTGTGCTTGTTTGTAGCACAGTGCTTTCTCGCGACGTTGTTCGACCCACGGTCCGACCTTTCTCCGGCGCTCGGCCATCTGCTCGAAGTGGCAAAGTTTAAAACGGAGCTGCAAAATCTTGCGAAAAACCCGCCACTACCGATCGCTGTGGCGATGATGCGCAGCAAAAACGACGCTGCAGAACGGCGAGCAGCAATGGCTGCCGCTAATAAACAAGCCGTCGGCACTAAACGACCGCGAAACGACGATGCCGCTGCCGGACCGTCGGATGCCAATGCCAGGCTACTGGCAAACAATCCATTTGCTGCGTTGCCGGTTCAACACGTGCCGAAGAAAGCGAAAATTCCCCCGCTTTTTACCACCTCGAAGGATGTAGCGTTGCTTCGAAATAAGCTTGCTGCGGCACAAATTCACCCGCTTTTCAAGCTGTGCAGCATGGGCACTAAAATCATGTGCTCTACGGAGAATGATTTCCAAGCCGTGGGAAAATTCCTACTATCAGAAAAACTGGAATTCTTTACCCACGATGCTCCCGGCAGCAAGCCGTTGAAGGTGGTAATTCGTGGTCTTCCGGATTATGACCCAGAGGAAATAATGACCGAGCTTAAATCGGTAAAATTGAAGCCGATCAAAGTGTTTCCATTCGGGCGCAAGGGATCCGGAAACTATCGGGACAAGTTATTCTTGGTCCATCTGGAGAAGGACTCCATCCGTCTGGACGATCTGCTTAAGATAAAAGCTCTCTTCAACATCATTGTTGAATGGGAGCGTTACCGTCCGCTCAAGAATGACGTCACACAGTGTGGAAACTGCCTTTCCTTCGGGCATGGCACCAGGAACTGCCACATGAAACCGCGTTGTGGCAAATGTACCGGAGCTCATGCGACAGCTGCGTGCAGCCAAATGGACGAAGGTGTTGAACCTAAGTGCGTGAACTGTGGTGCCAACCACGAAGGAAGCAACCGATCGTGCCCAAAGCGATCGGAATACGTCGAAATCCGCAAGCAAGCAACAACCAAAACGAATAGAAAATTTCAACGGCGACCGCCTCCTCAGGTGACAGAGGAACACTTCCCGCAGCTACGGTACAACGTACCAAATCTACCGCCTCTCGAAGTGAACCATCGACAGCGTATCCGCCAACCGACCACCACAGTCCAACACCGACTTGTAGCCGCCGCGTCAGCCCCACCAGTACAACACGTCCCTCCTCCAGTGTGGGGAAACCAGGCGTCAAGGAATCCAGCTACCAATCAGTCTGATGATGACCTCTACACGCCAGAACAAATGATGGAGTTCATCCAGAACCTGCATCAACAACTGCGCCGTTGCCGTTCCAAGGAGCAACAAATCAACGCTGCCAGCATGGTGCTGATAAACTTCATGAACAAGTATGGACCGTGAAGCCACCATCAAGATCCTGAATTGGAATGCTTGTTCCCTTCGGAACAAAAACATCGAGCTAACCGATTTCCTCAACGAGAAGAAAATCGACATCGCCATCATTACCGAAACGCACCTCAAGCCAGAGGTTAACGTTTTTATTCCTGACTTTCAGCTCATCAGACTCGATCTGACCAACTCAAGAGGAGGGGGTGTTGCCATTGCTTTGCGTTACATCATCAACTGTCGCCTGCTGCCGAGTTTTCAGCTCAAAACTATCGAAGCGATCGGTGTGGAGGTAGACACCACTGTCGGACCAATCGTCATCATTGCGGTATACTGCCCCAAACAAGCGGCTGCGGTCTTACGGCAAGACATCGTCAAGCTAACTCGGCGGCGGGGGCAATTCATCATCGCTGGCGACCTCAATGCAAGACATGAAACCTGGGGAAACACCCGTCGGAACACTAACGGAACCATCATCCAACACGACCTGGAGGAGGGCCACTACACGTTGCTGAGTCCGGATTCTCCTACCCGTTTAAGTCAAGCCGGGACCCACTCAACCCTCGATATCTTCCTCACGAACATGGCAAACAACATCGCTCAACCGGTCGCATACCAGGAGCTCAGCTCGGACCACTATCCGGTGGTGGCCGAAGTTGGCTCCTCGGTCAACCGGCATCGAATCACCAGACGGAACTAGTTGGGAGAGGTTCCGACAACAAGTTGACGACAGCATCGATTTCGACATGCACCCTGATTCGGTTGATGACATCGAACGGCAGCTGCAGAGCATCGAGCAAGCGATCTCCCAGGCCCGGGAGCAACACGTACCGGTGATAGATCAGGTGAGTGACTTTGTACCCATTGATAGACCCACTAAAGAACTTATTCAATTGCGCAACGCCATTCGAAGGCAATACCAGCGAACTGGTTTGCCTACTTTAAAAAGTCATTGCAATCGGATGACCAAAATCATTAAGGCCAGAATGGTGGACCTCAGAAATAACAATTTTTCCAACAAGATGCGCTCTCTCCCAGATTGTGCAAAGCCGTTCTGGAAGTTGACAAAAATCTTAAAAACTAAGCCAAGACCTATTCCACCGTTGATCCCACTTGACAGCAATCGCTCCACGGATCGCTTAATTACTCCTGCAGAGAAGGCTGTTGAGATTGGTCAACACTTCGTCAGCTCCCACAATCTTGGACTAAACATCGTCAGTCCACACGAAGCTGCCGTTAGCGAGCTTATAAACAACATCCATCTAAGTCCCAATGACTTCTCGGAAGAGTTGGAGGTCTCAGCTGACGAATTGTTGACCTATATCAAAGCGTCTAAGAACATGAAGGCCCCAGGTTTCGATAACATCTTGAACTTGGAGCTCAAGCAATTGAGCCCCCAGTTCTATAACCATCTGGCGATGGTTTTCAACCAATGCCTGCGACTTAGCTACTTCCCCTCGTGTTGGAAGTCAGCCAAAGTCATACCCATCCGGAAACCTGGGAAAGATCCTTCGTGTTCCAAAAGCTATAGACCAATCAGCCTTCTCTCAGGAGTATCCAAGCTGTTTGAAAAAGCAATCCACCGTCGGCTTCTTTCATCTGCCGACGAGCTGAACATCTTGCTTGACGAACAATTTGGCTTCCGACGTGGTCGGTCGACAATTCACCAACTTAATCGAGTCAGTAACATCCTCAGACGGAACAAGTCTGTTTCAAAATCATCTGCCATGGCACTTCTCGACATCAAGAAGGCCTTTGATAACGTGTGGCATGATGGCTTGGTGTACAAGCTGCATCGATACAATCTTCCCATCTTCCTGGTGAAGATAATTAAAAATTATCTGTCGGACAGAACATTCCGTGTTTCGCTGCAAGGTGCAGTTTCTGATGCACAGGAGATTTCCGCCGGTGTTCCGCAGGGAAGCATACTAGGTCCACTTCTGTTCAATCTATTCACCTCGGACATACCCCCGCTCCCTGAAAATGGATCTCTGTCGTTGTTCGCCGATGATACCGCAGTCGTCCACAATGGTAGGGTAACAAGAGCGCTTACAGCGAAACTGCAGCGAAGCCTGAATGTTCTGTCTGAATACTTCACCGAATGGAAGATCTGTATCAATGCGGCGAAGACCCAGGTCATCCTATTTCCACACTCCAACTCTCCCAGACTTGTTCCGCCTGAGGATTGTAAAATAAGCCTAAACAACACAACGGTGGAATGGGCCAAATCAGCTGTCTATCTTGGCGTTACCATAGACAGCAAGCTTATTTTAAGGGAGCAGGTTGACAAAACGGTCACAAAGTGTAACGTTCTGTTGAAGCTACTGTACTCATTGATCAACAGAAGGTCTACATTATCCCTGAAAAACAAGCTTGCTGTCTACAAGCAAATCATACTCCCAGTCAACGAACCCGGCATGCCAATCTGGGAAAGTTGCAAAAAACACATCACCTGAAGCTTCAGCGTGTTCAAAATAAGTTCCTCAGGATGATCCTGAACACCCCTCCGAGGACAAGAACATCTGAGGTCCACCGTCTGGCCGAGATAAAAATGCTCGACGATCGCTTTAGTGAGTCTATCAATCGGTACAGGGCACGCTGCCTGACATCGGATCACCAGATCATCCGGAATCTGGTTCCCCACCCCTAGGATTTTCAAATTGTAGTTTTAGTTGTAGATTAGGTAGGTTATCAAATGTTAAAGCTAACAATGCCCCAAGGGCTGAACGGAAAATACATGTTAAACATAAACATCATAAACACAACAAACACACAAATTTAAACAAAGCTGAAGAGCCCAATGGGCTAAAACACTTACAATGTTAAAATAAGTACACAAGACAAAAGAATGGAAATATAAAACATGTTAAGTAAAAAAAAAAATCAGATGGTTTCATCGAGTGTTAGTTCATCGTTTGTGGTAATACTAAATCATTCAAATTCGTGTAAATTCGTGACTTGCAACCCGTCGTGGGGCGCAAGCGAAAGTTCGAAACGGAAAACCAAGATGGACGCATCCGTCTCTCCAAAAGACCATCCTGTCGCGAAAACGCTTACAGCATCGGTGCACCGGTGGTACAGCACCCAACGATAGAAATATGGACGGGTTCGGCGACGAACCAGAAGGTCATTTTCAACAGGAATAGCAACAGTGTGCGCGCAACGCGCAACGCGCAACGCGCGAAATACAATCTGTGTCGTGTCGGTGTTACGGTGATCCTGAGCTCCAAGGAAGATTACCAAAAAGCTACCAAAACCTACTTGTTTAGAAGCAAAATGGAATTCTACACGTTCGAGGGTCGGCAAGCCGAAACCAACCAAGACGTCGTTTAAGGGAAGCTCCCAATTTCGACATGGATAACTTCCCGATTCTGATCAAACCGGTGAATAACCTACTGCCCGACAGGCTGGCACGAGGGTCCCTCCTCCAGGTTGATCCTACCGGGATAGGTTATGCCAGCGTGAATCACCTGTAAATCAGCCAATGCCGCAGCAGGGAAATGCTTTGCCACAGGTGGACTCGGAGCAATTGCTCTCACCTGAGCAGCTTCTACTAATTTTCCAGCAGATGTGGCAACAATTAAAACCGTTTCGCCACTCATGCTGACCAAATCCTTTGCCTAGGGGAATTCATCATTCGACATGGCTACTAACAACTTCAACATCGTTTTGTGGAACGCCCACGCCGTGAAAGCGAAGGCATCGGAACTCCTTGATCCAGAAAAGAGGGTAGAAGCAGAGATCATCGTCACTAACGGAAACACATCTGAAGCCTGGAACCAATTTTTGTCTTCCGGGATACACCTACGGTGAGATTGGATCTGGAGCACCCGCTCTGGGAGGAGGAGTCGCAATAGCCATCAATCAACCAATCAAGTTTTCAAAATGTACAAATGTACAAAATGTAACAAAGTTGTAAAAGCGCTCTATCCTTTGATAAATAGCAGATCGAAGTTGTGCCTGAAAAACAAAATAGCCGTCTGGCACACCCCGGCCATGTGTCACCGAAAAACATTGCAAGTTGTGCAAAGCAAAGGACAAACTGGATGGAATCCCCTTATGGCAGGAGCAATGGCTTCCTCATCCACACAAGCACACTTTGGGTTTGTTCAACAAAATATTTAAAATAATTCACTTACCTGCAATAAATCATCACGATACTGCTAATAGAACAGCAGAACACCATATTTAATAAATTTACTCTGTTTTATTCACCGAAAACACTCTGAATCGATCAACTGGTGCTCATTTCCACAGAGCAGGTAATTTCTCGTCGTCATTGTTTACCTTTTTTATATGAGGATCCTATAATTATTTTTAACAAAAAACTGTATTTCCGTTTCCCATAGCCATAGCGAGAAGAAAAAAAGTGATAAAAAGAGCTGTTCCTTAATTTGGACATTCGAAAGCTGAATTTTTAGAGAAATAAGTCACGGAGAAGAATCTGTCAGCAAATCTTCCGACATTACACATTACGTTACTAAACCGAGCTCAATTAATGCTGGTTTTGAGAATTCCGGTCATACTTCAGAATCCGATGATGAGTTAAGTTTTGCATTTGTTTGTGTACATATTTATTTTCATATTTGGAAAGTAAAGGAAAAACAGCTTTCATTCACTTCAGTTTCCTTGGAAGCTGGAGCGAGGGGTAAGGGGATTCGTTATGGATATATCTCAGCGAAAAAAACGAAACTTGATGCGGTTTTTGCGGTTTAGCTCCTTATTAAGTTTGTTTATACGCAAAAGACTCCAAAGATATGTAAAAAATCCCAAATTATTTCCAATCCCATTTTTTTCAAATTTTTTTTGAAAAATGCCAAGAAATGCATTTTGAAAAAGATTCTTTAAAAATATCCATTGTGGTGAACGATATTAAACTTTATGACTATTAACATGATTTATTTGTTTTAGTTTGAAGCGCTTGACGTTATACTATTGCATTCCTATGGTTTTTGAAATTAAAAAAAAATACCTTGATTCCCCGTTTTTGGAAAAGCATTAAAATAATGTTTTTCTTATACATTTTGTTGTGAAATATTTCATTTTTTTTCTCTGATAAGGAATGTCCAAATAGAGTTCAATTTTTTTACTTATAATATATATTATAAGTAAACAACTTTCAAGTTGATTCTTATGAAAAAATTAACAAAATTGTGGCAACCGAATGATGTTGTCGTCGATTGTCAGGGTTCAGTATGACGACAAGGTCCTTGGAATCAATTTTCAAACTGCCAATATCCCATTTATTATCGAAGATGTGCAATTTAAAACATTTTAATTACATTTTATGTATCAGCCATCTATTCAACAACTCATCCGTTAGTTTATGATTTAAATAAAGAACTGAAAATCAACGTTTAAAATTCACCAATATTTGTATTCAACAAGATGTTTGGATTAATATTTAGCTTGCTAATTATGCACCTGACTTTTGAAAAGGATTTTTATTTTGATTTTTCATGCTGCTTTAAGAATTTGAAAATTGTGGGGAATAATTATTTGAATTTACTATAATCCATAAAGAAAAAATAAAAATACTGGCAACTACGACCGTTTTCTTCATGATGCACAAATACTATCACATAAGAGCAGAACAGTGTTTGCACTACTACATGTATGTTGAACACTGAGGATTCAAGGGAGTTTCACCTTAAGGTGAATCACTGCTCCATGTATTTTTTCCTATCTTTTATCTCGCTCTCGCAAACTCACCTTGCTATTTCAAATTGATAAATTTCGATTGTTTGTGAATGGACATCGAATCGAACTCTATCAGATTACTCACAGCAAATAGCATACAAACTGATGTGATTAAATTTTTCAATATCTAGTACCGACTTTGAGTTATATCAATTCTAAATGTTGAGGTAATGACTGTCATCAT
>JASCZW010009240.1:0-44004 GCA_034211315.2 Aedes japonicus
TTTCAGATTGTTTTTGTTTTGAATTTTCTCAGCAACGTTGCCAAACGTTGTGTTGTTGATAGAAAATCTAAAAAGTACTGGCAACATTATTCAACATAACTTGGGCAGTCGAAGGAAAAGATGGCGTTAGTGTTTCAAAAATATATTCGTTCAAACTTTTACACACGTTTTTCAAGAAAGAGTATAGGAACATCGATGTCTGTTGTCTTTGTTGCGCTTACTTCCTATTCAAATAGAATATAATAAAGCTATAATCAAAAGGAAAGAAGCGATCAGAAAATATGTTCACTGCTTGAAAACCCTATTGGCCCCAAGTACACCTGAGAATAATCTATTCTTTCGTTTTGCGGTATTAGAATCTTTATTTTTGATTCAATTAACTGTGTTATTTTGACAGTATGGTTAAGGGGTTATTCGTTGTGAGTTATGAGTTGTTCGTTATGATTAAGAGTTTCAGGTCACGGTATGCAAAAAATAGAAATGAGAAGAAAAATTAGTATTTGCCATTTAATTCCAACTACCTTTGCTTATCTTGACAGATACGCGAATTTCGTCTACAATGTGCAGACTTCTTCATTGTCTCGTACTAATAACTCGACTAGTGACTATGTGCTTCATTTCGAACAGTCAGATTACTACCCTGATCATAACCCTCACCCCTTTCGTGCCATTACATTCAGTTGTTATACCATGCGCAAACCAGGTATTTGGTAATTCATTCCATAAAACAAATGGATGCATAATAACATAAGTTGCCACGAAAATGAAAACTGTATTTTTAGTATTTTCCCTTAGATTGACAATAAGAAATCTAAGAGTGAATTGCGGCATAACCCGTCAGTATCACACCTGATGTTAGTGCCCTTATATAAACGTTCTATGACGTGACAGTGACAAAATGACAAGAATGTGTGATACTTTAAGTACTAGTCAAGTTCTTGGTCTCACATGCGTGTTTATAGCATAGCCTTCTCACCGTCGACAAGGTGGAAAATTTGACCCACAAGAGGGATAACTTTAATTCAAAAACTATAAAAACAAAGCTAACCGTTATAGAGAAGCAGCCCAACAAACATCGGTGTTGAATTAGACAACAAGAGACAGCAGACTTCACGTTACAATACCGGTGCGCTATATCCATGGTTAACAAAGAAGAGAGGAAACATGGGCTCTCTCAAAAGCAACAGTGATGCCATAGCTGCTGAGCTCAACAGCATTTATCGTTGGGCAGCTCCGAAACATATTTTTTATTGCATATGATAGTGCCAGATGAAGGACAATATAATCATAAGCATATATCAACCTCTAATGGCTGGAAGAAACATGAAATAAATAGTGATTTCAAATTATCTAAATGTATGATATGTACTACCACCCATTGTAGCACGGAAAATAAGTCCGATAGCAGTGAGCTCCCCTCGCTGGCTGTTAGACTTGATCAAGCTTTAACAACCACTGATTATCCTAATCATGCCATTGTATGAAGGAGACCGAAACCAGGGGTTGGGTGGATCAATAGGCCATCACTTATACACGTATCCACAGGGATATAAAGAATCTCCTTCCAACAACAAGATTGAACAATTGGTCAAAGAGCAAGCTATCTAACGCCAAAGATGTCCCAATGGGCGGGAAGAAGGAGACCCGCCCTTTATTCTACAAACTGTTAGCAATGGGGAATTGGCATTTCCCTCTCCCCATCCAGAGTGCTTCGATCAGGTGCCCTGATGGTCCCTCCCGTTCCCATGAAATATTTATATAATAGTGTATATATTTATGTATATGAAAAATACCGCAATCCACATCGTATCTATTATTTACGAGTCTCCATTCGGTTGATCCTGAAATATAAAAAATGTTGTAAAGTGTTAAAGTGTAGAGTTCTGCGGTTTCGGCGCTTTAGCTGCGTTTTCGTTCGTTTTTAGCGACAGCAGCAATTTCCCAAAATCTTGGTTTGAGGTATCCTAAAAAAGTTTGTTAAATTTTACAAAACTAACATTTTATACATTTTAATTTACCGTTGCCAAGGTCACTATTTGCTGCTTGATGT
This sequence comes from Aedes japonicus, assembly GCA_034211315.2. Taxonomy (NCBI): domain Eukaryota; kingdom Metazoa; phylum Arthropoda; class Insecta; order Diptera; family Culicidae; genus Aedes; species Aedes japonicus. Next base: position 2,051 of record JASCZW010009240.1, read on the forward strand.
TGATTTTATAACAGCCAATCCGCTTTCATTCTTTTGCTGGCCTAATGACTATTGCTCCATGTGTAAAGGAAAACAGAGAAAGATTTTATTGACAGGGAGTTAAAGACAAATGGACATAAAAAATACCACAAACAATTTTTAAATCATCTCTGGTAAAATCAATAAAACAATGTCATCAAATATAATGATATTGTGAAGTTATGATTCTGATGCTCAGAAATGGAGCTGCACGAATCAGATCAGCTCAGATTTTCAAAAAGATCCATTTTCAAACCGAAATTTAAAAAATACATTAGGTAAAAAGTTGCAAAAGCCTAAAGGGTGATACGGTCAAAAAATTTGGTCAAGGGAAAACGCGTGGCAAATCAGGTGGAATCGTTTGTTTAAAAAATCAAATTAAATTTCTTTTTCAAGTTCGGTTGGTATCAAATTCAGGAAAAATATTCAGTTAGGCTTCCGCTTTTCCAAATCCGAATTGCTACGGGCCCCGCACGCCCGACTGCCATCGGATTTTGTACAGCCACCTTTGACATCCACCTTCTTCGCCGCAGAAAGCCAGTTTGCCTTGAACTGCTGCTCGTCGCCAGCAGTTTTTTTGGTCTTCTTTTTTGAGTTCCGCTTGACAATAGCCCAGTATTTCTCAATTGGGCGGTGCTCTGGCGTGTTGGGAGGGTTCTTGTCGCCCGGGAGGAACCACCTGCACGTTGTTGGCGACGTACCACTCCATGGCCTTTTTACCGTAATGGCAAGATGCCGAATCGGCCAAAACAGTACCGGAACAACCGTGTTTCTTCAGGAAAGGCGAGCAGAGCGTTTATTCAAAACACTCTTTCACGTAGATTTCTTGGTTGGCGGTCCCGGAAGCTATGAAAATGCTGCTTTTCAAGCCCGCAGGTACAGATGAGCTTGCCGAACCAGATATTTATTTGCGAACTTTGACGGTTTCGTTGATAGCTTGAAAATATCTGCCACCTTTCCCCTTCCTTTTGCCGTGTGAAACTCCTGTCCCGGAAGCTGCTTGTAGTCGGCTTTGACGTGGGTTTCGTCGTCCATTACCACGCAGTCAAACTTCACGTCCACAGCATCAGTGGTAGTACAGCCTCCGGGATCGGCGCTTTGGCCGTCGTATTTTGTTTATCATCGCGATTTGGAGTCCACTACCTTCTTGTAAGTCGATAGTCGGCTCGTTTTTTGGCTCGATTGCGGTTGGCAGGCGATACACCCAGCTTATTTGCGGCATCTCGGAGAGATGGAGTTAGAGGTTTCGCTTGGGAAACTACCGGCAACTCTCTTTGTCGTCTCAGCGGCTTCCGGTTTTCGATTTCCCCCCGATTCAGACTTCCTGGCTGTCGAGCAAACGTTCCCAAACACTTTAATTACATTCGCCAACGGTTGATTTGGCAACTTTTAGCGATTTTGCCAACTTTGCGTGCGAGTAGCTCGGATTTTCAGCGATGCGCGATCGCACAGATTCTGATACGCTGCTCTTCTTTGCTTGGACGGCATTTTGACAACTGAAGAGTGAATTCCAAAATCTAAATAGGAGCAACTTGTTCTTAACACACACCTTCAAAATGGGGGTGTTCAGGTTTTTCAAATGCAAAATTGAAAGAAATGCGTCAAGTTGATATTGACCAAATTTTGACCGTATCGCCGTTTAAAAACAAAGCTAACCGTTATAGAGAAGAAGTGTTCTATGGCTTCCCTTAGCGGACCCTCTACGTCCTACTCGCTTGACGAAACTTTAGCCCTGTAATTCCTTTTCAGCATCTGTCCTGGATATCACTTTACGATGACCCTTGTTCAGTTCGAAAGTTCTGATCCATAGCTAAATAACATGTTGTTAGAGTTAGTGCTCTGATCCGACTGTCGTATAGAACGCACATTTAAATAATAGTAGGGTACGGGTCGGGATTTAAACAGTTTATTCAGCACCTGAGACATTTTATGAAGCTGTATGTAATATATAATTAGAACTGCCAATATTTAGACATTAATCCCTCTGCATACTTCTGGTGTATCGGCACATACCTTCAGCAACGAGCATGAGACTCAGAAACTTTCATAGCCATGGAATAAAGTTCCGAATTGCAGGGACTTTTTAAAAGCATTCGGATTGATTTCCGATCAAAAAAATAAAAAAAATGCAATAACGTGGCTGTGTGCGACGGCAAAATGAAATAGGCCAGTTCACGATTTGCTGCAAACGTCAATTTCCTCAACCCGCTCCTTCGTTTTACCCATCCGCTCTCGAAAACAATTAACCAAAACATGTCGATTGCTACGATCACAAACTCGTCTACTAGCAGGTTATGAGACAGACGTACACGACCGCACTTTTAGTTTGTCGTTGATCTTTAGACTGGCAATGTGTATTTCTTATTCCATTTACTCTTACGCAAATGTTAGCCAAAGTGACTGTGACGACAAACGGGATGCTTCGTTTAAAAACAAACAAATGCAAGAGACAGCAGACTTCACCTTACAATACCGGTGCGCTATATCTATGGTTAACAAAGAAGAGAGGAAACATGGGCTCTCTCAAAAGCAACAGTGATGCCATAGCTGCCGCTCGTTGAGTACTATTGGACTATTGGATGAAAATAAAATATAATCATAGGCATAGATCAACCTCTAATGACTGGATGAAACATGAAATAAATAGTGATTTCAGTTTTAGAAGGAGATGTTCGCTCATCACCATGAGGCACCAAGAGTGAACAACAATGTTTTTGGCTAGAATGAAAGATGTGAAGAGAAAGTGTTGAAAGGTCCGTCAGAGTGCGGCAGGTAGGAAAATTAACAGATGTTTTTGAAAATTGAGCGAAAGGGCATGTATCCAATGTTGAGAATACATAACATAACAATTAATGTAAGTGATTTCAGGTTATCAAAATATGTAATAAATTTAACTCAATGTCCAACATCACATTCTGGCAACAAGCCTAACTGTGAGAGAGAGCTGATGAAGACATGCTCTTTCGGTACACGCGATTAAATGCAAAATACACAAAGACAAAATTTGAGCGAACTTCTTTAGCTGGTAAGAAACTGATGGTTTTCGAGATGATGTACTTTAAATCTTCAAAATGACTGTAACAATTACCAATTTATGCATCGAATCATAAGCCCGATAGAAATAGCTTATGATCGTATCATTAAAAGTGCAATAATTTGGAAAATTTAAAAGTTTTAGACTTATTTTCTAACAACTGATTAAAATAGTGACCCCTGATTAAGCCGTTCCCTAGCCTATATGTTTGAATTTTCTGCACCTGAACCATCTGACCGTTTATGAGTTACTCACAATCATGACCAAAACACTCATCCTCTTTGATAATGAAGCAAACAATAAGATTATTGATGATGCCAACTGTACAGGTGTATTTGACGTCTAATGGATGACAATTGGAGAATAAACAACAATGAAAGAATTGTCAAGCAAATGAAAGCTGCACTTTTAGCCGTTTCCCTAAATTATTGGCTTCGTCTAAGAGTGAATTGCGGCTAAACCCGACAGTATCATACCTCTTTCAGTACCTTTAAATAAACGTACTACGACGTGGTCATATGAAGAAAGCAGATTGTGATACTATCACTATTGATCATGTTCTTGGTCTCCCATGCGGCCTTTTGCTTGAGATTAGCCCTCTTATCTACGACAAGGTGACAACCATGATCTTCGAGAGGAAATCAAATGTCAAACCAGTACTGAAACGATTTGGAAACCTTTGTCACTTCAAACGAATAATTGTTTGAATATTAATTAGCAAGACAAGTAGAGTATTAATAAGCAAGACACATTGAGTAAGTTGAGCAAGTTAGGCAGGATAACAAGGATGAAAAAACAAATAAATCGTCAGTTAAAGAAGCAGGGGTAGAACAGAAGAAGCTAGATAAAAAAAAAGTGAGGCAACTGATGAATTAAGGAACATCTTAGCAAGTCAACTAAAAACTGAAGGAAGGAGATGCCTTACAAGTCTTGTGTCTGAACATTATGAATAGAAGAAACAAGTGAACGCTTAGAACGCTAAAAACTGATGTTATGCTAATGAACTATATTTAATTTTCGAGCTCACTTGTATTTTATTTGCTAACTCACTTAACCAAACCAAACTTTCCCATGGTTTTGCTGTATTTTTCAAGTTTTTTCAAGCCCGGGTTCTCCCGTTTTTTTCGGAATTTCTGTTGGCTAGCCACCTTAGTGTCGTAATACAAAAATACAGATAATAATCAATAATTGAAAAATGAATTGTTCAATCGCATCAAGCAATAGCCAAAGTCGACCATTACAAATTCTACAGATTTCAATCGACAACCATCATCTGCTATTCTCGTCTTGAAGCACATCTCCTTTTATGCTTCACGATCGTCGATCACCATGTGCAGTAACCACCAGCAGCACCTCCGCTAGACGGAAATCATTATCCCGCATAAGCACTCACATCACGCCAGCTACTCTCGATTCTCGTTATTCTCCAAACATCTCGAACCTCGTATTTACCATTATGCATAAATGAAACAAATTCCCTTCGAGAATACTAAATCGAAACCAAATGATAATTTACATGTACATAGGCACCTCCGAGAGGGGAGCCCTGATTCAACATGAATGAATACCATAATGGCTGTATGAGGGCTCGCTCAAAGCTGTATGTACTTCAAGTGAAAAACACTTTTGAAAGTTTAACCAAAACTCCTCGATAGTCAGCCAACAAGCGCAAGCACCTTGAGCCCGACGACGACGACGACGACGACGCCGACGAGGGCAGAAGAATATTATTCAGGTGTGTGAGCTGCAAGACTATTATTATTGTTATTTAACTTTTGAATCCAAGCCGGGCAATTACGGAGCTCTCCGGCATGTCTACACTTCGGCTTCACTCACATGCAATGTTCCATACGTGCCGAACAACAAGCTTGCTTTTCAAAGAAAAGCCCTCATTTTTCAAGCTCAACATTGAAACGTGTTCCACTCTATTGATTTTCCACATCGTTCATAGTTAGTCGGTAGATCGGCAGGTAAACCCAGCTAGCCCAGCTTGGAAATAAAATATCATTAAAACGAATAAAATACACAGCCGTAGTTTTCGATTCTCAAATGCCATAATAACGGTGAATGGTCGGGTTAGGGGAAGGCGGCGAGGGTAAACCGACAGGGGGAAAAGGGCCATGGGTAATCCATATTCACTTCGAGGGTAGGATGAAAGTACGACGAGCAGCTCAATTTATTCCATGTATTATATTTCAGAATATTCATGGACTCATACATATTAATGGCATGAAACAAACACGCTTGAAGTTTATTTATTTTTTCGTTCCTTTCGCCGCTGTGACCACCGACTAGTAAATATTGCTGTCGTAAGCACGTTGTTTTCTAAACGTTGGCGTTGACTTCAGAGAAGGTGAGCTATAAGTGCGATTCGTAGAGAATATAGTTTTTGTACTCTTGGCCTTTTTTTCGCTTCTCGGAGAGCGCGATCGATGAGCAACGCACTCTGGCTCCGTCAGAGACTACGCGATCGGGGATTCTTTTATTTGGGGAGGATCCATTCTGTGACGTATATTATTCGTAATATTATAAGCTTATTACGCAGAATGTTGTGTCGAGTCACTGAGGACATGAGTCATACCGACGACAGGATCTTATTGTGATCGCGAGGGGGTTTTCACTTTATTTTTGATTTTTCGAAACAAGCTCCTATCAAGTGTGATGCTGTTGTTCCGAATAAGAGGGCATCCGAGGTGAATCTTCGGTATTATTAAACGTGATGTTTTGAAAAGATAATAATAATAATAAAACAGACCTTATGAAAACTGAATTACACAACAGTTCTCAAATATTAAGAAAATTTACAAAAAATATCCAGATTTGAAATTCGATGTAGGGATTGTATGCGTATAATGGTCCCCTTGGCATATTTCTGTAATTATTTCGTTATTATCACATTTAACTTAAGCACTGTCAGTTAAAACACATAGTATCAATACTAAAACAAAGGTTAGAATATGGTTCCTCACAATTTTCACACATTAAATATTATTTTTACCTGAACACTGCATGGTACAGTGATTTGTAAGTATTTTCGTTTCTTTGTCTGATCACAGTCAAATTTTATTTGAATCGAAAGTTAATAATTTACTCAAAGAAACTTATAGGGATCCTCGCAGAACGAATTGGGATCTGTATAGCTCAATCCTAAAGAGCCAATATGATCCTTCACAAAACAATATTGATACCATTCCAAAGTTAGAGGATGGTGCTAACTGTTTTATAGATAAAATTAATCAAGCTTACCACGCCAGCTGTCCATCAAAGGAGCGCTCCACCAACAGAGATGTTTCCTGGTGGAATGATAGGCTAAAAAAATTACGAAAAAAAGCTCGAAAACCATTCAATCAAGCAAAAATTACATCAAACTGGGCTCAATATAAAGAGGCTTTAAGTGATTATAATAGAGAAATAAGAAGATCCAAGAGGAAAGATTGGAGGCACATGTGTGAAAACATAGAAAGTGTTCCTGAAACTGCAAGGCTTCAAAAAGTTCTCTCAAAAGACCACTCAAATGGTCTCGGTATGCTTAAAAAAATGGATGGGAACTTTACTGAAAATGCTAATGAAACTCTGGTACTAATGATGCATACTCACTTCCCAGGGTCTCTTCCTACTACTGATCAACAACAAGATCTAAACTGCATACAAAGTGGCGCAACTACAGCATATGCGGTACAAAATAAACATGGCAATGACTCTGAAATCCTTAACGAGGTGCCTGCAAATTTAGTAAATAAGATTTTTACTAACTCAAAAATTGAATGGGCCATTGACTCATTTAGTCCCTTCAAATCTTCTGGTCCAGACGGAATTATTCCAGCACATGTCCAAAAATGTAAATCTGTAATAATTCCTGACTTAAACAGACTATTCAAAGCCAGCTTCTTACTGGGATATATCCCAAAAAAGTGGAGGCAAGTCAGAGTAGTATTTATACCGAAGGCAAATAAAAAAGACAAGTCTTCACCAAAGTCATTTAGGCCTATAAGTTTATCATCAATATTGTTGAAATTAATGGAAAAACTTATCGATGAATATTTTAAATCTGAGATACTAACCAATAATCCATTATCAAAAGCACAATTCGCTTATCAGACAGGTAAATCAACTGTAACAGCCCTTCACATTCTAGTTAACCAAATAGAAAAGTCCTTCACTGCTAAGGAAATTCTGTTGGCAGCGTTTCTTGACATCGAAGGTGCTTTTGATAATGCCTCCTTCCACTCGATGATAAGAGCTATGAGAAATCGTGGCTTCAACAATAAAATAATTAATTGGATTGTTGAAATGCTATCCAAAAGAGAAATATCAGCAAATCTTGAAGGCTCAGAGGTGAAAGTAACTGCTGTAGAAGGCTGTCCTCAAGGGGGCGTCTTGTCTCCCCTCCTATGGTCTCTTGTTGTTGATGATCTCCTTGTAAAACTAAAGTTTAAAGGATTTGAAATAATTGCCGATGGCCACAGGAAAATCGGGAAATGCGGGAAATATGCGGGAAAAAGGCGGGAATTTCAAAAGTCATCGGGAATTTTTGTCATATGGAAGGAACCATACTCACACCTTTTTCAAATGATTTTTGTCATTTACAAGGTCCACCGATCTCATTGTTCAACCTGTTCATAACGTACCGCTTAGAGCATCTTCAGCGGAGGTATATTTTAACATCTTTATAGTTGATTTGCATCAGCAAACTTAAAAAAAATCAGCTAAAACAGACCAATTTTGCGTTCCCCGCACCGGTGTGTAGTATTTCTTGTGGTTGAACCCACCAACACCTATCATCTTGTCAATCTTACAATATCCAGAGATCAGAAGTTTTGTTTTTTTCAGAGACCGAGGATTTTTCGCAAATTTTTACCATGGATTGGTTTGAATGGTGGTGAGTGTGTGAATGCATGCATCTCATTGAAACGATATTAGATAGTGCTGATAGTGATAGATAGTGCCACGCCAACCTATGACAAGAAGCACTTTCTGCGACGTTTCAACATGCCAAGGGATATGATCCTAGATGTTATGCGACAACTAGAGTCAAATGATGACTTTTTCCAGCTGTTGCAATGCAGCTGGATATGTTGGCCTTAGTGTTACATAGGTGCACTGCAGCCTAACGGATGTTTACGTATGTCCTCAGCTAGTTCTCTCGACGAAAACTTGGGGGTTGGTGACCCGGAGGAATTTTTGCAAATCTGTCCTTAAGACTTACGGCCCGCAGGATTTACGCCCCCAATATCGGAAAAAATTATCTCCCAAAAGTTCGAAAAAAATCTTGTAAATTCAGTGCACTTAGAAGCTCAGGGAACTTATTAGAAGCTCGGTATACTTTTTAAATTTGACTTAGACTTTCCCGAGGTTTAACTATTCTCCCTGATGTCAAAGGAACATACCATAAAATCAGGGAACATTCCAGAATTTAAGGGTTCTTCCTAGAAGTTCAGACCAATTTCCTGAAATTCAGATTGTTTCCTAGAAATTCAGGGAATTGTCCACAAATTCAAGGACCTTACCACGAGTTCAGAGAATTTTCCAAAAGTAAAGGATTCTTCACAGAAGTTCAGGTAACTATCCAGAAATTCAGGGGGCTTCCAGAAGTTTAGAAAACTTATCAGATTATTTTGGGTATTTTTCAGAAGTTCATAGAACTACTCAAGATGTTCAGGGAACTTCCCAAAAACTCAAGGAACTTTCGAGAAAATTAGAGAACTTCCAATTGAGAACAGTCAAGAAATTCATGAAGCTTTTCAACAGTTTGCGGATTTTCCTAGAGGTTTATTACTTACTTCTAAGAATTTCATGAAACTTGTTAGACATATACAGAACTTCTTAGAAGTTCAGCGAACATGTAGGAGTTCAAGAAACTTCCTTGAAGTTCAGGGTTTCTCATGAATTCAAAAATCTTCTCAGAATTCCAGGAATTGCTCACAAAGATCATGGAACTCCCCCAAAGATCAGAAAACTTTCTAAAAGGTCAGCAAACATCTCAGACGTTCAGAGAACATCCCAGAAATTCAGAAAATTTCCCAGAAGTTCAGGAAACTTTCCAGATGCTCGAAAAAACTCCCGGATGCTCAGGGGATTCAGCAATTCAGGAAATTGCTCAGTAGTCCTGCGATCTTCCAAGAATTCCGGAAAACTTCCCCTAAGATCGGAGAACTTTCCGGAATTTCAGAAAACGTCCCAGATAAACAGGAAACTGGATTTTTTGAGCATTTGAAAAGTTTAGGAATCATTCAAAGGATTTTTCCATAAGTTTGGGGAGCTTCCTAGAACTTCAGGGATCTTTCCAGGTGATCGAGAAACTTTCCAATTGTTTCGAAAACATCCCAAAAGTTCAGGGTATTTAAGTTTCAAGAAGAACTTAAGCTTCTTACTACTTGATAATTTTTCGAACCCAACCAAAACGAGAATAAAGAAACCAACTACTTTTTAATCAATTTCATAGAATTTACACCTATTCACAATCCTGGAGATCATAAAAAGTTCTTGTACGATTTAACAACATCTCGGTAATTCTAACTATTCCACAGAAATTCCGCGGCTTCCAAGATTTTTTTGCAATTTATCGTAAGTTATTTAAATATGTGTGATATTCTGCTTTTTATCACAGAATATGTACCTGCTGGAAGTTAAAACAACTTCTGGGAAGCGAAATCTGATTTTCTAAGTTTCCGTCACTTCCAGAAAGTTGTTCCTATTCCATGGATGCTCAGCAAACTTTTTGTTGAAGTTCATCCAAGTTTCCAGAAACGTTCATAATTACTCGGCAATTCAATGAACTTCTCTAAAGTTCCACCATTTCTCTTCTCGAAAGACAGCGAGCAAACTTCATGATTATCTGGAAACTTCGAATTATTTTGTTCAACTTTGAAAATTTTGATTCCAGAGAAAAGAAAATGGTTTGGACAAATTTGTCAACATTAGATGAAAATTGGCTCATCCTGCCGCACATAAAGGCATATTTTAAATAAATGGAAAGTGTCTGGTGGTAATTCAAACTGGAAAAAGTTTGGGAGCTCAGAGATTTAGCTACGAGTAATTTATGTTAGCTCATCTTAACATTCGGGAGAATAAGGCAAAAATGCGGGAAAAAATCGAGAAAAATGCGGGAATTTTTATATTAAGATTGTGTGGCCACCCTGTAATTGGCTTTGCGGACGACATTGTCATTATAGTCCGTGGTAAATACGACACTATCATGTTTGAGAGAATGCAAATAGCATTATCATACACACTATTGTGGTGCAAAACCGAGGGATTAAATATCAATCCCAAAAAAACGACAATCGTACCTTTTACTAAAAAACGGAAAATCTCCTTCACTGACCTTAAACTAGGAGGCGTTAAACTGTCTTTATCTTCAGAGGTCAAATATTTAGGCGTAACTTTAGATAAGCATCTTTGCTGGAACAGTCATATTGACCAACAAATACGAAAGGCAACCAATGCCTTCTGGATCTGTAAAAGAACTTTTGGAAAGAAATGGGGCCTTAAGCCTAACATGATTCACTGGATATATTCAACTATAGTCAAGCCCAGAATCACGTATGCCTCGCTTATCTGGTGGCCGAAGACCATTGGCGTAACTACTGGCGGTGCCTAGGGGGCTAGGCCCCCTCCAGAATTCTGCAGCCCCCCCCCCCCCCAGGATTTTCCCCGAAAATATTTGAAATGAAACACTATTCGTAATCTCTACGGAGTTGTACGGATTTTTTTCCCAGTATAAGTTGTTTCCCGGAATACATTTCCCAGAGATAATTTTCTAGAGGCCATTTTTCAAAGGCCACTTTTCGGAATGACTAATTTCCAAAACGGATCTCTGTCCTCATTTTTTCGGAAAATGTATGCTTTCCTGAAACCATTTTCCAGGGGACTTTTCCTAGAGGTGATTCCCCGGGAATCATTTCCCAGAAGCCATCTTCTGGAATGACCAATTTTTCAGAGTGGGTATCTGTCCTTCTGTTTTCGGGAAATTGATTGTTTTCCGGAAACTAGTTTTCTGATGCTATTTCCCACACGCCATTTCCCATGACCAATTTTCTAGAGAAGAACTTTGTCCTTCTTATTTTTGGGAAATAATTACTTTCCTGAAACCATTTCTTAGAGCCCATTCACCAGACGCCATTTTACTGAGTTGATCTTTGTCCTTATTTATCTTCAGGAAATTATATTTTAAGACTTTCAATTTACTGAATTTGGTGATACCAAACTTTTTCAAAGTTTTAGAATTAAGTAGTTTCCTCGACTTTTTTGTAAAATTTTATTAATTAATATTGGGGAAAATCTAGCGGCACGTGAGACTTTCTTTTATTTAGCGGGATACTTTTAAGTGGCGGGACCATCAACATCATCATGTGAAGTATTGTTAACCTATTGAAACTATTATTTATCTATTCTATTCCACGAATATTTAATTAATTGATTATAGTGATGCCGCAATGCAGGACTCGTCAAAAAAAATATTTATAATTTTCTAAGAATCGAACCATTTGAATACAATTCGAAGATAAATATCCGAAATATACTGCTTGTAAAAACTGTGTGCTCCCATCTGCATACACTTAGTAGAGACAGAGTTCCGATTACTTTTTAAAAACGCTTCTTAATATTTCTTTGGAAATTTTACCAAAATTCCCTCCACATTTCTTATAACAGTTGTCTTACATTTATTCATAAGGTTCTATTTTGGGCTGGAATAGGTCCGAGTATACACTGGGGACGAAAATATTAGATACATCTACAGTTTTTCATACAAAATTGTCATATTTGACATTCTCTATGTCAGCACTGAAATTTTGTCAGGGACTCAGAGTAATTGAATTTCCTGAATTTCAAACTGTTTGTAAATTTTGAAACAGTCTTCAAAATTACATCTAATCCACCAGCTTAGAAAATTTTAAAAACATATATTTTCTTTTACGAAATACAATAAAATCAAAAGAATGAATAATTTTTCCGAAGAATTCATTCTTGCAGAACTATCCAATTTTAAATCATTTAAAAACTAAATTTCTGCCAAACCTTCTATCATCGCGAATATGATGCCATTTTGAAGACTGTACTTGAAAATTTAAAAATTCAACATAGTTCTACACGGTAGATGCATTTGTTTTTTTCACCTATACTGTTTTTGCTACATTCTTTTGCTATACCATCATAAAATTTCGAAAACTTTCCATGGCATTTTAATACCCATAGATTCCATCGATAAGTATTCCATATCAATGCCAATCAAATTCTTAAGTTTAACCTCAAATTACCCATAGATGTTTCTTTCGAACTGCCGTAAACTTCTCAGGAGGTTTTTGATTAAATAATCCTCGAAATTCTCTCTCACATTTTTTGAACTCTCTTTTGAAATTTAGCAACTTAAAATATTTCATTGTATTTTTCACAGAATTGCTCACATAATTTTCAAAGAGTTATTTAATAAGAATCCTAAATCGAATTCCATAGAATGATTGAAAAATATCCACATTTCGGAAACTGAAAACAAAGCTCTTAATTTGAAATAACTGTTTTTTTTAAATTCAGTATTATTTGACTGAAGATACATTTAGTAAGTTTAATAAGAGAAGTAAAATTGCGAACTTTAGAAGTGTTTGTATTATAATTTTATGTAACGATTAAGAATTCCGTACAATCTGGACAAATGAACAAAATGAAAAATGAAAAATTAAGAGATAGGTAATTACATCCATATACTTCAGAAATTGGATTTTTCCAGGAAAAAATAGACGTGGAACAGATCCAGGTTTTTCCTTTTTTTAAGTTCATTTATTTTTGAAAAAAAAAATATTGGCACCACGGATTATTGGGAACACCATACCCCAGGTATTTTAGAACTCTTCGGCGAGGTGCAATTTTAAGCTAATAGCTGATATCAAAACTCTCAATTTGAAAATATTACTTATCATACGAAAACCATAGGGCCGGTAATATATTGACTTCAAATGTACTTCTGCACTGTTCTTTCGGAACACCAAGAATTTCGATTCCATTCATCTATCGTTGATAATTCCGAAACAATTGAAAGCGAAGCTAGTATTCTTCCTCAACCCGAGCAGGAGCGAATAACTTGAACTGGCCTTGGTATTTATGAGCTCAGGTTATGAGGTAAAATACCTGATGATAATACCATAAAATTGTTCCCACAATGTTATGTGAATACCAAATTAAGGTAAGACAATACCTAAATAGTACCTCTCAGGTATTCCCAGGTATCCGAAATAACAAGTTTGAGTATTTGAGAGATATTTTGCTTGCAATTCTTAGGTATTTTGCTTAGGTATTTTACCTCTTAATCTGAGCTCTTTTATACCAAGGCCAGTTATCAAGATCAAAATTAGGTATTCACATGCTATTTTCTCCTGCTCGGGAGCTAGAATCTCCATCAGCTTCATCGAAAAATGATTGTAAGACAAATAAGAGCTTGAGGCAAATGGGCAGGAGTTTATAGACCATTATTTCAGATGCTAAATATAAAACAACAAGACCTGCAAGCTGAAGCAACTGTCGTTCGAGTTTTTTCGCGCAACAAAAACTTAAATATATCTTTGGAAACCTTGCGAACGGTATTGAAACTTGATATTACAACCAATCTTTATAGGTTGCTCCAGGTGTTAATTTCCATTCCCATAAGCTCAGCTGGATGCGAGCTTCTCAGCCATCAGACACACTTAAAACATGACTGAGAAGTACCATGACGCAGCACTGATATTCAAATCGGGCAATTTTTATCATTGGGAACGGAGTTGTGAAGGAATTAGTATCAACCGACACAATTTGAAGACATTTAAAACACGTAATCCAAACCAATCCAAATTATGATATAAATTTAAAATGTTCATTGACTCAATGTTGTTCTTTGTGGTTTTAATGTTTTTTAGTTTAAAGTTGACTCTATATAGATTCAGATCTATTCTCCGCCTCGGATGAAATGATGCGCCTTCAGTGCATCGAGTAATGTGACTACAGTTACCTCGTGTGAGTCCATTCTCCATTTGATTCACAGAGAATAATACGAGGTATATATTTACGACACTTGATTCTCTTAAGGCATCTCGCCTCACCGAGGCGCAGAAAAGTGCCTTGGTCAGACAGGTTGTCAAATAATTTCAACAAGAAATTTGCCATCAAGATATTCTTATAACATGTTGTAACTGCTCAGTCTGCCCTGTGTTTAGACCTAGTTATTCGATTAAACATGTTCTGATTCATCAATAAAAATAACCTGTCCTTACGCTACTTTCATCGCCTTTTTTAAATATTTCTAAAAACGAAAAAAAAATCCTTCGGGCAGACCCCCTCCAGGCCCTCTCCAGACTGATTGTCCAGCTCCGCCTATGCCGACGATTAAACAGATAAAGGCTCAAGAGAAACTGAACAAGCTGCAAAGGCTTGCTACTATCTCTATAACTGGGGCAATGCATAGTATTCCTTCAAAAGCACTAGATGCTCTACTCAACATTCTTCCTTTAGATCAATTTATACTACAGGATGCGGAAAAAATGCTATAAGGCTCAAATTTCTTCGATGGAGATCTTATTGGACACCTGAGTATCCTAAAAGAGTTTTCGATAAATCCTTTAATATATATAAGTGTATATATAATAATAAGTGAAGATTGTATGCTTAGGAGAAACTACTTCAATCATAAATTCACAGTCCATGCAGCTACTCGTGCTGATTGGGATAAAAGAGAACCAGGTTTTCGTCCGGGCTCAACAATTTTCTATACAGATGGTTCAAAGCAAAATAGTTTGGTAGGGGCTGGTATAACTGGTCCTGGGATAAACTTGTATGTGGCAATGGGAAAATATCCCACAGTGTTTCAAGCTGAAATATATGCCATACTGGAATGTGCATCAATCTGTATGAAAAGAAATTATAAAAATGCAAACATATGCATTTGTTCAGATAGCCAAGCAGCTCTGAATTCTTTAAAGTCACAACAAACATTCACATCTAAGCTGGTGTGGAAATGCGCACAAGTTTTACAGCAATTGTCCTGTCGCAACATGGTTAACCTCTACTGGGTTCCTGGTCATTGCGGAATTGAAGGAAACGAAAAAGCTGATCAGATGGCAAAAATAGGGTCATCCATGCAATTCATAGGGCCCGAACCATTTATTGGTTTATCTTCTTGCGCCTTAAAAGTAGAACTAAAGAACTGGGAAAAGGACAAAGTACAAGCTATCTGGAATAGTAACTCCAATGCCCGGCAATCCAAACAGTTCATTAAGCCTAACGACTTGAGAACATACACTGGTTTGATATCTGGACATTGTCCGAGTAAATATCACCTGAAAATCATCGGTAAACTTCATAAAGATAAATGCCGCTTTTGTGGATTAGAGAGTGAAAGCTCTAAGCATTTAATGTGCGACTGTGTTGCACTATTCAATAAACGATGCAGATTTTTTGACAAGGGGCTCATTGAACCCTGTGAGGTCTGGAACGCTGCTCCCAATCAAGTAGTACACTTCATAAGAAATGTAGTACCTGCTTGGGAAAATTGCCTACTGCCGTAGTGGTAGTTACTCCAAATAGTAACTTACCATTGCGATAATATGGCATAAATAAAAAGGAGGACACGCCACAATAAATCAAATCAATGGTGGCAGTGGCAATACGTCCCCAACAAGGGGGAAAAAAAGAAAAAAAAGTATTTTCGTTACAGGAGAGAAATGGACGCAAAAGGACTTCGTTCTCTTTCTCGTGCCTTCAACAACAAGGATTCACTGAGCCAACGGGATGCCGCAAAAAAGTTCAACTGTTCTCACCAGTACATCTGCAAAACATTGAAAAGAGTCGGAATAAAGTGCCGAAAGAAGACACGAGCTCCGGAATATACTGATGCACAGATTTCAACGCTGAAATCCCAATGCCGTTGGTTGATTAAAAATTATTCCGGAAAAAGTTTTGTTTTGGACGACGAAAGCTACTTCCCTCTTTCGAAGACGCAGATTCCCGGAAACGATCGATACTATTCAACGGATAGTTCTACTACACCTCCGAACATAAAATATAAGTTTAAACATAAGTTTGAACAGAAAGTGCTGCTGTACATTGCCATTTCCGAGAAAGGCATTTCTAAGCCATGGTTCAAGCCCTCTGGTTTGGCAATCAATCAAGATGTGTACCAGAACGAATGTTTGAAGAAAATATTGATCCCGTTTCTACAAGAACATCATGCTGATGGACAATACTTGTTTTGGCCGGATAAAGCGTCATCGCATTACGCCATAAAAACACAATCGTTCCTGAATACCCATTCGATCCCATTTGTACCCAAAAACCACAACCCGACATATCTGCCTCAGTGTCGCCCAATCGAAGATTTCTTCGGGGTTTTGAGTTCCTTGGTGTACAAAAATAACTGGAGAGCCACGAATTGCAAACAGTTGATTGGTAGAATCAAGAGATGCATTCGCAAAGTTGACATGGAGGCCGTACAACGCTCCTGTTCCGACATCAAACGGAAGCTTCGCCGAACATCCGATTACGGACCGTTTTCAAATGTTCACTGATTTTTTTTCAACAATGGACAATGTATCTTTTATTTGAATAAATCAGATCATCTTCAACTATGTTTGTCTTTTTTTGACAGCTTGAGAAAGAAATTCCAAAATTTTAGTTGCCACCCGTTAATAAGAGTGCATTTTCAACACGTTAAAACTTAGGACTTATATTCAATTTTACTATACAGATATAAAAACAATGAAAAATTGTTAAAAAAAATTGTATAAATTTTGAGGGTCCACTAAACGAATGATTGGAAGTGCTTTGTTGCCCTTTTTGGCAACCCTTCATTTCTATTTCTAAACCAATTGAACTTATTTTTTGTATTGTAAGCATACTTATACGGAATCTGAACTGCAACAGTGCATTCGAGCGATCCAAGACCATGTTCCGATAGTTTGTTATATGTTTGTTTTGTATTCCAAATAAGAAAAATGTTGTATACGTACGCAAGTTACAACTTGTTCAACTAGGGTAAATGTACCGCATTTAACCAACTTTGTTCATATTTGAGTTCCCTTAAAAAATGGTTAATTTCATATATTATCAGCGGTTTTTTATGCTCGATTATCCCGATTGGTATACAATCCAGGCCCGTTGAGGTGACTAACTAAAGATGACATAGAGCCCAAACATGTAAGTCTTGTCAAACATTTTTTAGTCTACTTTGATGTTGTAGAAGTTTGCTTGCCTCGACTTACAAAAATGGACCAAGAATTAGTCAAACTTGTTTTGAGTACACGGGAAATAATCCACAATTACACAAATACAAATACACAGACATCCATGTAAAATTCCACATAAGACTGATTTATTCACACATAAACAGAACCCACTGAGAAACACATATTTGACATATGAAAAGTATTTGTGGCCACACATAGTGGAGTTGTGTACACATAGGAAGTATGAGTGGTTACAAATAGATATCATTTGTGGATCACATTGCAAAAATTATGTGTCGTACACAAAGATATTATCATTACTTTTCTATCAGTGTACGGGAACGAATATATTCTTCACTTTTTATTTTGGTACATGTTAGTCTTGAATTGGCAGTAACTCAATATGATACTTAGCATGATTATATTTCGTTAATTCGAAAGATTAAATTTTAAATTTTCATTTGAATGTTAAGTTGTTAAAATTTAGCGTCTTTTTAGGGGTAAACGTGTTTTAAACTTCTCTTTTTTTAAGGGTTTTTTCATGTTTTTTTGCATAAAACACGTTATAAACAGCAGTGGTTGATAGAACAAAAATATGGCTTTGAAAGTGTTCTACATCTCTCTCTTTGACACAAACTTTCTATCCTAGCTCCGTAAAAAATGAGATTTGACCATATGCGAAGAACAATTTTTTTCTTCATATATCATCCCCTATCGCCCCTGAAAATATAAGGAACCGAACATGCTCATTAGCGCCACGTAGCGGTGGAATTCTGAAAAAAACGGCCCATCTTTTGAATGCTCTTGATCTGCTAAACAACTTTGCCAATGACTAGAACTATCCATCTTATCAGAATCTCGAAACAGAACAAGTTGTAAAGGCTCAACTTTGTATGCTCACTAGCGTCACGTAGTGGTAGAATTCCGAACAATTTTCGAATGCCCTTGACCTTCTGAACAACTTTGCTCAAGACCGCACCTTTGCAGATATTAAGGGTCTCGAGATATGCCATTATGAATGTACTTGTATTTTGCCCACTTATCGCCACACACATTCACTCCGGTCCTATTTTATGTTCGCTTGATTCTTGTAACTTGTTTTCCTATCCATTTCACTGTTTGGAAAATCTTTTAAGTGTTTTTCATTGCAAAAGACTTAGCATGTTATCAAAATTTTCGGAATTAGCACGGTTTTTCGGAATTAGCACGGTTTTTTTATACGGGTTGGAAAAACCGTGTAAAAAAACCGTGTTCATTCCGAAATCCGTGCAAAAAAAGCCGTGCAAAAAAAACGTGTAAAAAAAAACTTTAGTGTATTGAAGTATTTGTTAACAATACAAGTAATTGTTTTTGTTTTTGTTTCAAATAATTTCATGACTCAGAAAATGTTTCTTCCGGCTTTTCCAAGCAATTTTTCTTCACTGTGGAAAATTTTGTGCGTAAACTGACAACCCTGAATGTTTTAGCATTTTTATTTGTTCAAATATCCAAAAAACATACGCGTGGACAAAGTTTCATAAAAATCTGAGACTCTTCGGCCCAAACCTGTACGATAATTAAAAACATCCCAGCTGCGAAAAAAAACTCCTAGATGACCTGACACATTTTCTGACTTTGTGGAGTGTGTCTGAGTAAAATCAATGCATAACAGTTTTGTTTATATATTTATAAAACTTTTATCGAACCCTATCATAGGCTTAAAATGTTTTGTATTCTTTTTGCCTTTCTCTTGTGCTTTGAACTGTAATTAAATTTTTGAATTGTTTTCTAAAGTACTTTTTTGAATTCAAGCATAAGCTTCAAACTTCATAAATTTTCAGTATAATTTGCAGGATGTCTTTAAAGTTCAAAAATCGTCAGTAATTTTTGGAGTTTCATGATTCATTTACTGAAATATGTTTGTCAAAATTCGTCGACTTGTTTTTGAACTCAGTTAAGTTTACTTAGTGCATTTTTTTTTATATTAGCTCAACTGAAGTCTAACAGCATTGCTGCGAAAAGTTAAACAGTTAATGACTCTAGAAGTTTCTTGAAATTTAAGGCACATTAAAAAAAAATGGATACTCCAAATACTGAAGCTCATTTTTCAATAATTAATTTCGTAGCATTTATCGTCTGATTCATCCAACCCGGTAACAACTTGACAGGTCCAGAGTAAAGTCAATGTACCCCGATAATTTTGGTTCACTGGTTCTGTCAAATCAAATGAAACCAAGAACAAATTATGAATTGAACGTATTTCGTACATCGACTGTTATTTTCAAAGCTGTGGAGCACATATTCGTTCTTGATGAATATAATGCTGACGATATGTTGTTGCTTTTCCTTAATGTTAAATGGTGGATATTTTTACCCTTTTCACAGAGAATATATTAGAGCATTGACACACCTAAAATAAGGTATTTTACAATACCTAGTACCAGGGTTGCGGCTTATCATTTTTGACTCAGGCATATTCATTTGCCAATATCTCCTTTCAGAGGGTCGATTTGATAATATGATGTATGATGAACTTGTAGTGCATGAGTAGACCTACAACTTTGTCTAACAGTACATTGCTCTAACTCCTATATCTTCAAAATGAGAGCGTATATTCACAGTGATCTTCATGATGATAATCGCGTGATCTTCACCGCGAATATCATCGCGAAGATCACTGCGAATATACGCTCTTATTCCTCAGATATAAGAGATAGAGCTATGTATTGTTAGACCAAGTTGTAGGTCTACTCAAGCACCATAAGTTTATCATACATTATATTTTGAAATTGAGCTTCTGAGAAGAGCTATCGGCAAATGAATATGGATAAGTCAAAAATGATAAGCCGCAACCCTGCCTAGTACCCTATACCCAGTTAAATGAAACGGTAATAAACAGTAATTTTTACTGAAATTGAAGTTATGATCAGCCGATGTAGGACGTTATTATTAACCCAAATTTAAATAAATTGATAGTCACTGAAGCAACGTGGTCGCCATATTTTTCTAATCGAAAACTTTCATATTTTGCTTATTAATCTTTAAATAAACAGTTTGCTCATGTCCAATATTTGAAACAATAATGACGATTCCGATTAAAAATAACCAGAAAGTTATGATCAATTGCAGTTTTAGATATTACGATGTTTACCCTTACTTTAGCTTTAAGCCTAGTATGCAGCTGACAAGTAAAGACTTGAAGTAATTTTTGCCATTTTTAAAGAAGTAATTTTGATAACTGCTTCATTATGGGTGAAACGTCAGTTTCTCTTGCGGAATAATCCAAAGGAATATTATTCCGCTGTCCGCTGTTCCGCTAACCAGGTAATCTTAATGGTGCTGTCACTTTGCACCATTAAGATTACCTGGTTAGACATTTCTAACGTTACGAAGTTTGTCCTCCTTTTCAGCTGCATACAAGATAAGTAATTCGGAGAGTAAAAGTATTTCTTGACCATTGCTTGTCCTATCCTACTGCACATTACTTTTGAGCTGCATACTAGCCTTTACTCAGATTTCTCCATACTTAATTAATATATAATTTTTAATAAACAAACATTTTTACTTTTAATAAAAATGAACATTTTTAGGTTTTTTTTTTCATTAGGGCGAATCTGCAATTGAGAGACTCTCTTTGATTACTTTCTCTTGCATGCATATTCCATTCAGCGTTACGTTTTTCATTTAACTATTTGTAGAGTATGGTAGCCAGCACTGTTGTGTTTCTATCTGTACTAAAGAATCCCTCAAAAGATTTATAATAGCGCTGTAATAAATGAAAGAGAGCGAGAGAGGAGAGAGCCTCTCATTGTTAGATTCGCCCTTTTGAAAAAAATCCTGGATTTGTTTCTCTATATGTGCCGAATTCTGTAAAATTAAATTCAGGAAAATTTTAATGAAAAAAAAAGTAAAAGGAAAATTTAATGATGTCAAAATAAGTCATGGTGTCTGTTTTTCGGCTATTTTAATTCAATCGTAATAAGTTCAGAACACAAATTCTCAAATCGGTTTTGAAGACGGTTTTTTACCGGAAATATGCTAAGTCCACGTAAACAATCTCCCTGAACTGTCAAAACTACATTGATGACGCCATCGTGCAATGATCTATACTTTTCAATATGAGACACTCTGTAACCTTCAGCACAATGGAAGGCCAGCGTAACAATATCTCTCGTTTCTCTTGCAATCACACATGATGGATAGGATTTTTTTTCATCGCTGTGGGCTTGAAACAGGAAGTTAAAAATTTAAACTTCATCAAAAACAACCATGAATCGGCTTCGTAAAGGTAACGCAATTGAACCTAACAAACAAATGAACTAGCTAAAAAAAACATCAAGTTTTACGCGAGACGTGTAGCGTGTCTCTCTTCATTATTTTTTATACCCCTTCTCTCTTCATTTCATTCTTTCTCTCTCTCTCTCTCTCTCTCTCTCTCTTTGTCTCTCTTTGCTTGACTTTCTCTCAATTCCATTCTCAAGTAATGATGATTTACATTTGATATAATTAAAAGCAAATGGTAAGAAAGCCACATAAACATTACGCCTTATTAAAAATTTGTTCTTGCACTGTTTTGAACATCCACACAAAAGGAAACGAAAACACGTATTCCACAGTTAAAAAGAGGTAGTATCAAGAATGGATGGCCCTTTTGTTTATGCACGGTAGAGCCATCTACAATTTGTAGATGGGTACGTGAAACTAAGCTCATCTGTCAAGATGCTCGGGGGTTGGATTCATCACGACTTTGTTTAAGACTAATGCCTTGTTCAGACTACAGGCTTGTAACATAATACAAGGGTGTTTTGAAAAGTATATACATGGAAAATGTCATCAAAATAGCCGTGTATTATGTTACAACGCTGTAGTATGAACAAAGCATAAAACAGTATTGAGAACTGACAGATTGTAAAATGTGTTGATCTTCAGTAATACGGTATCAGTTTTTAAAATAATAAACCATAATTGCGGTTTAGTCAAGATTTTCTGTTTGAATAAGTGGTCACGAGCTATAAATAGTTATAGTCACTGTGGGTTGTAAAGGGTGATACGGTCAAAATTTGGTCAAGGGAAAACGCGTGTAAATCGGTGAAATCGTTTATTTAAAAAATCAAATTAAATTTCTTTTTCAAGTTCAATTAGTATAAAATTCAGGAAAAATATTCAGTTAGACTTCCGCTTTTCCAAATCCGAATTGCCGGGCCTTACGCTTGACCCCTGCCATCAGATTTTGTACAGCCACCTTGTCCACCTTCTTCGCCGCAGAAAGCCAGTTTGCCTTGAACTGCTGCTCGTATTTAGCCGTTTTTTTGGTCTTCTTTAGGTTCCGCTTGACAATAGCCCAGTATTTCTCAATTGGGCGGAGCTCTGGCGTGTTGGAAGGGTTCTTGTCCTTGGGAACCACCTGCACGTTGTTGGCGGCGTACCACTCCATGGGCTTTTTACCGTAATGGCAAGATGCCAAATCCGGCCAAAACAGTACGGAACAACCGTGTTTCTTCAGGAAAGGCAGCAGACGTTTATTCAAACACTCTTTCAGGTAAATTTCTTGGTTGACAGTCCCGGAAGCTATGAAAATGCTGCTTTTCAAGCCACAGGTACAGATGGCTTGCCAAACCAGATATTTCTTTGCAAACTTTGACAGTTTCGTGTGCTTGAAAATATCTGCTACCTTTCCCCTTCCTTTTGCCGTATAAAACTCCTGTCCCGGAAGCTGCTTGTAGTCGGCTTTGACGTAGGTTTCGTCGTCCATTACCACGCAGTCAAACTTCGTCAGCATCGTCGTGTACAGCCTCCGGGATCGCGCTTTGGCCGTCGTATTTTGTTTATCATCGCGATTTGGAGTCACTACCTTCTTGTAAGTCGATAGTCCGGCTCGTTTTTTGGCTCGATGCACGGTTGTAGACGATACACCCAGCTTATTTGCGGCATCTCGGAGAGATAGGTTAGGGTTTCGCTTGAAACTACCGGCAACTCTCTTTGTCGTCTCAGCGGCTTCCGGTTTTCGATTTCCCCCCGATTCAGACTTCCTGGCTGTCGACAAACGTTCCCCAAACACTTTAATTACATTTGTAACGGTTGATTTGGCAACTTTTAGCGATTTTGCCAACTTTGCGTGCGAGTAGCTCGGATTTTCGCGATGCGCGAGCAAAATTTTGATACGCTGCTCTTCTTGCTTGGACGGCATTTTGACAACTGAAGAGTGAATTCCAAAATCAAAATAAGAGCAACATTCTACACACACACACCTTCAAAATGAGGGGTGTTCAGGTTTTTTAAATGCAAAATTGAAAGAAATACGTCAAGTTGATATTGACCAAATTTTGACCGTATCGCCCTTTATAAAAGCGTTCTGTGAGAGAATGGTAGAGTAAATCTGAGGAAAATACATAAAAAATCGAACAAATCGCTGTCTTACAAATATGATTCCAAAGATTTTAAATTAAGTACAAATGCAAAATAATTAAATAATTTATACAGTGATGTTTCTGATAGTGTACATTACTTATCTCTGTAGATAACATTTAAAAAATTAAAACAATTAGGAAAAAAAATTCGCTAATTTTCAAGTTATTAAAATACATGATGACTTCATTTGGCTCCGTTGAAATGCAAAAGAAGCTTCAAAACGAGGCCATGATACAATTAAGAAGTTCAATAGTTGGCAGAGGTACTTTCTAGTCTTTGCTATACAATGTCTGCATCTTAATGGTAATCTCTGTAATCTGCATAAACTCTGTATGCATGATCAATGTTGTATATCTGGCATCCTTGGTCGTCTGAGTTGCAGGCGGTTAATTTTCCTTTCAATTTGACGCATCGAAAATAAATGAAAAGATTACGAAGATGTGGTTCCCTTAATTTAGCCCTCGCCTGTAAGGAATATGTTCGCTGGAAACTTAGATTTTTTTAGCAAAATTTTCCATCAATTATCTTTGGAAAACGGAAAATGAAATATTGTCCAGCATTCGATGCTTCGCGTTCGCATTGCGGTGACAGTGACAATGACAAGCAACGTGAGATACTTCTAAACTTTCAAATTGACTAGTGGTTACCATGGTTTTCCCCTTTCGTTGCTTCTTATTGGAACTCATTCGCTCGCGTTTCGCAGGGGTGGTGGGTGAGCTTTCGCGGTATCTCGCGGCTTATGCATGTGTACAACAACCATCACTAGTGCGACCTTGCCACTGTGGGTGTACTGGTTGCCCGAGACGACGCTTAAGCATACTTACCTGGCATAGGGGTTACCGTGATCATGAAGGCGGTTCCCCCAGGGCGAGGCCCTTCCATTGCACTACGGTCGGGTTGACCCCTGCGATTATCCCTCATGTGGATAACTCGTATGCGCAATTTTTGGTAGCCGGGACGTGCGTACGCGCACATCCCGATCTTAATCTTGAAAATATAAGATATCTGAAGGGACTCCCATATGCACAATCCAGTGTGCAAAAAAAAACTGTCATGGATAGAATAAATTATAACTGTATTTTACTAAGACGGTTTGGTTTGAAATCTTAGAAAGCATGTGATTCCGTTCGGCTCTACTGCAAGTAAATTAACTCTAAATTGAGAGGTTAGATGGAGACTAGAGCTGTGTGCGTATGATTTTCTACTGTTTTGTTGTAAACTTTTTGTAAACCTGCATTCCGGAGAAAGTGTCTTTTAATAAAATTCTCTTAATTTATTCGAATGAGGTTTTTGA
Organism: Aedes japonicus; assembly: GCA_034211315.2. Taxonomy (NCBI): domain Eukaryota; kingdom Metazoa; phylum Arthropoda; class Insecta; order Diptera; family Culicidae; genus Aedes; species Aedes japonicus. Next base: position 26,970 of record JASCZW010009240.1, read on the forward strand.
TTACTCTTTTTCAAACATTGATTCATAATTATCCATCATTCATGATCAATTGTTCAACATTAAGTTAAACAAACATTATCGCTTAAAACAGATTGTTCTTTGAACCTTTACACGCATTTAAGAAATTTATTTACCACGATCAAAATAATCAACAACTGGATTGGAGACAAGTTAATTTTTGTTGACATGCTGGCCCCTATTACGGATGTCACTTCACGGTGAAAACGGGCGAAGTGACACTCGTAATAAGGATGGTGCAAGTGATTCCCATTTGATTTGCACGCGATCTTTTCCACCGTGATTCGCAAGTTATCACCGTGATTCGTTTTCACCGTGAAGTGACACCCGTAATAAGGGCCGCTATTTTGAATTCCTGACTTATGTTGTCTATTTAACATTATACGAAGTGTTCTATAGGATTAAGATCGGGATGTGCGCGTACGCACGTCCCGGCTACCAAAAATTACACATACGAGTTATCCACATGAGGGATAATCGCAGGGGTCAACCCAACCGTAGTGCAATGGAAGGGCCTCGCCCTGGGGGAACCGCCTTCATGATCACGGTAACCCCTATGCCAGGTAAGTATGCTTAAGCGTCGTTTCGGGCAGCCACTACACCACTGGAACGAGGACCGCATTGGTGATAGTTATGATGCTAGCTACGGACGGATAGGAGCATTGAGAGAAAATCTACCCACCATGAGTATGCAGTGTCAAGTCACTCAGTACGGCCAGGCAGTCCAGAGTGACGGAACAAGAAAAATAGAGTGAATCTTGGCAAAACCCGTTCAAGTCAACTGCATCTAGCAGTGAACTCCAACAAGAAACTATACCTAGTATCAAAACCGTTTATTCTAATTACAATAATATGTTTGTGCTTTTGTAAAATACGCTTCAAATTTAGTCAACGTTACATCAAATTGAACTGACGAATCCAACTTGAAAAAACAAGACACCGAGTGGTGATAAATCTGACAGCTCCCATATTAAGTTATAAGAGGAACATTTTAAAATGCTTCTAGAATATTCAAATAAAATTCTAAATAAAGCGGTTTATTGTATGATAGGAAAATTATTTTTATTTTATTTTTATTTTGATGAAAATGTTTTTATCGAGTAGTTTTGGATTTGTCTTCCATCATACAACAAACCGCTTTTAATTACAATTTCATTTGAATTTTCTAAAAGCATTTAAAAATGTTCGTCCTATACTTTAGCATGGGTGCTGTCAACTTATCACCACTCGGTGTTTTCTTCTTTTTTTTCAACCTGAATTTGTCAATTCGACACAAATTTTTCATTAGGGCCTAACTGACAAATGTAAACAATGGCTTCTTCCTTAAATTTCTCGTTATTGAAAACTCGCCAAATCAATCCAAGGAAGTGTTCACCTATCCGATAGAATTGGAGGCTTACATGGGAAGCTTTTGTGCCACGAGAAATTTACGGAAGAAGCCATTGTTTACGTTTGTCAGTTAGGCCCTAATGAAAATTTTATGTCGAATTTATTATATTAACTTAAATAAATTTTCCAAAAGTGCTTTCCTGTTCTACAAACACCCGTATCTAAAGGGACACATGTTGATTGAACACTACAAATGTAACCAAAGCTACCATTATCTCAAAGCATGGCACTCAATAACGAGAAAACGTCATAAAGATGTCAAACACACGCTCGTTCGGGAATACTCTAAAATGGGTGAAAACCCACTCTATTTCAGAGAAATCGCATCTACACACCAAATATCCAAAATTATGTTCGGTACTTTTTTTGCTGAACTCTGTCTGTAAAACCGAAATTTCACCAGACGTATTGTAAAAAATGACATTTTACAAAATTCCAGCAATCAAAAATACTGGATTTCTGTAATTTATAGAAAACTGCCGTTAAACTGTAGAAAAACTACCGATCGAAACTGTAAATTGCTTCAGTACCGCAACACTGTAAACATAATTACGAAGGTACTGTAAATATATTCTTTTGCAAAATAAACTGTAAAAAAGTACCGAACAGATTGTAAATTTATTCGTTGCTGTCAAACGCGGCCTTTTCCCGCCATTTAAAGTTGAATGTTGGTCAGCTCGGCTCAGTTTCACGGTGCAGCCAAAAGTTAGTGCCCAAACTGAAGGAATGGACAGCAACTTTCCGGGACCGTAGCCATATTCGGCAGGCAGGGAATTGTTGGCTTATCCCAAGGATCATCCCATTGCAACAGATTGGGGAATTCGAAAGATATTTTACACATTATTACAAATGAAATCAAGAAAGAAAATCAATAAAACCCTGTTTACAAACGAACCTGTAAATTTTACTGAGCAACTGTAAAATGTTTACAGAATTTTCGGAAAAAATGTGACAGCTCACGTTACCAATCGTTCAGCAACATTTACAGAATATTTCGGTAAATTTTGACAGCTTAGTAGCGAAGTCAAATTTACAGAACGTATTGTAAAACTTAAAAACTACCGAATCGATTACCGAATGTTCAGCCGTTTCATATTCGGTAAAAAATTACAGTATACTGTAAAAATATCTAAGTGTGTACACGGTAAGCTTCCTTACACGCAAAAAAAAGCCGCAGTAGAAACTACCATTTCGAGGGTTAAATTAAGCGCAGTCACCAACAATTTTCAGCTGACTATAAATGCGTTTGATTTTACCATGCCTGCGATTAGATCAACCATGGTGCGGTTGATATCAATATGTGGTTTGACAAATATACCACAAACGTTGAAGATTTTACCGTAAGCGTAGTAAATTTGACTGAAATTTCATGGTAGTTTTAAAGATAGGCGTAGTCGGGTAAAATGATAGTTTTTACTACAAGATTTCTTTCTGTGTACCCATTAATGGGTACACTCAGCGAAATATACTTTCGATATTCATAAGATAACATTATGATTATTTGCTATAAGGAATCAGTATGAATTTCATAAATTTATCTTATGAAATATAATGATGTTGAAAAAATAAAAATATTGAGCAACCTGGATTCGAACCTTGAACGTTGAGATTGTGGGTCCAGTGACTTGCCCACTAGTATATATCAACAGTTGTTATCAGAAAAGCTTAAAGGCGTACAAGAACAACGTCGGGTGAAACATAATTCAGCCTTATGAAATTCCAAAGCATCGGTCATAAGTTGAACCTTATGAAATTCATAAGATTATTTGGTTCAGTGTACGATTTATTATTATTGTTATTCCTTATGTGGACATTTTTACCCATTTTACCGTAAAACGGCGTCAACCCATTTAAATGGGTAGACGTAGTTTTTCAATAAAATGCGTAAAAATGCACAGGAGGAATGACAATAATAATAAATTGTACCCATTAATGGGTAAAGGAAGCTTACCGTGTATTCTAAATGGAGGAACTCAATTTTGAGTTAAACGAAGAAATATTTATGTATGAGTTGCTACTTTTTATTTTCATACATTTTAATACCATGCAAAATGAGAAGATTTATCTCAAATACGCTGAGAGTAGCTGAGAATAAAATCATTCCAATGCCCTTCGCTCCCGAATAAAAATCATTATAAAATTACAACACAAACACATGTCACAGTACCATATAATAATAACGAAGAGAATAGAATCCGACATGGAGTTTTCATAAGGGCCAATGTCGCAAACGTAAACAATGGCTTCTACCGCAAATTTATTGAAAATGCAATCTCGCTCAAGTAAACTATCACTTCTATTGTAAAGGGGAACTCCTCTTCTGTACAATCATCGTGGTAATTCACTATGATTAAGTTAGCATTCTCGAGAAATTTGTGGAAGAAGCCGTTGTTTACGTTTGTGACATTGGCCCTTATGAAAACTCCATGTCGAATCTATCAAACAATAAACAATAAAGAGTCAAGTCTCGAGTAATTTTTTAAACAGACGTATATGATTTTATAAACAGAGGGGAAGTAAGATTCAAATGTTAAGGGGGGCACCTCATTTAGAGCCTCAAAAAATGGTCATTTTTTGGATTTGTTTCTACAACAGAAAACAATGCGACAGTACGATAGTACGATAGTACGTACATCAAGCTTCTCACTTCAAATCGCAATCGCATAAAAACTACTGATTGAATCTCCAATCTCATATCACTATAAGAAAGAGCAGCTTCTGTCCTTTCTTTTGGTTGTATAAAATTTCAGATACAATCAGTAGTTTTTATGTGATTGCGATTTGAAGTGAGCACAGCTTGATGTACGTACTATCGAGGTATACCTGTAGTGGTTTTTATTTGTTTATTGAAATACATGTTTGAACTTTATTATTTAATTTTTTATATTTCAATATTTCACAAAATGGCGGCATTGGCAGGCATTTTGTGGATGCCCTTCGGAAATTTAGTTTTTGCGGTAATCACGCTTCAGCTTAAACTATTCATTTGAAACACACAAAACATGTTTCATTATATAGGTAAGGATTGTCGTCAACGATTAAAACTCGCAAATGTTCATAATCATTAAAATTTATGTACAATTTTTTGTAATAAAAAAAAAGTGTAGGATTTTTACCCTTATTTTGGGTTATAAACGACTATACATTATTGAAACAATTAGTTTTTGAAAATGTCAGAGAAGTTCCGAGAAGAAGAGGTTCCAAGGAAACGCGCATTAAAGTTTTTGGCGTCCATAGGCCGCTGGTCCGCGCGTGCCGGTTCTTCGGGGAATAATTTCGAAAATATTCTCAGTAGCATTTTGAAACTTTGAGATAACATTCTCAGATCACATATTCAGCGGAAAATATCCACTAGAAATTCACCTTACTTTCATGTGATACATGTAGTGAAAAATGCCTTGCAAAATCAAGTGAATCTTATGTGTCCAGTGAAATTTAAATGATTAGTCAAGTAGAATTTCTTTTGCTATGTGATATTCATGTAAAAGTTACTGATATCTAGGCGATCTTTAAGAAGATAGAATTAAGTGTAAATATGTAGTCTACGATCGATTGACGAAATAAATAAATAAATAAATAAATATAAGTATTGGAAAATATCTACATCTGTTTCCAGTAGAAGCTAAGTGAAATATTTTTTCAGTGTATACCAGTTACTGCAAAAATTGAACAAAAAAAAAATTTAAAGTTCTAAATGAGGTGTCCCTTAAATTCATGAACCCCTTAGCACTTTCATACAAACTTGGGCCACCAACACAAGGAATAGCATTTCCTTAACATGATGATTAAGCTTCTTTCAATGAGGGTGCTGAGAGTTTTTAGAAATTTATCTTTAAATCTTACTTCCCTTCTTTGTTGACAAACTCAGTTACGTCTATTTGAAAAGGTGCTCGAGAAAAAATATTTTGTTTACGACAACAGTTTGTATGGTTTTAGTTATTTTTACATCATACATTTGTTACATATTTGGGTATCTTAACCAGTGTTGAAAATAGTCATTTCTCCTCATCTGAATAAATTTTTCGACAACTTGTTTCAGAAGCTAAGCTCATGAATATGATAAAATTGTTCCCCTTTCCTAATTCCACAATATTGTTCATCAATGCATTGCCCTAACTAGTTTATAGAGAGTGTCATATTCGCTGTCATTATCAAAAGATATTCAATGGTAATTATCAATCGAATATTGAGATATTCCGCTCAATGTTATATGTTATATTTGTATTGGTATTTATTCATCATACCCTTAATCTGCAAGGGTTCACCCTTATAAATTTCTACAATCAGATTTCTTGTTGTTCAACCACATTCTACGAATTCAGTTTTCAGAAGACAATCATATAAAACAAATAAACTAAACTAAACTATGTAAATACTTTTAATCAATTCAACACTCACCCCAATCATGTTAATTCCCTTCATTTAGCCAGTTCATACATTCACAACGGAATCTTGCTGCTGTATTAATAGATTTGATATCAGGTGGTAGCAGATTCCACAATATAATTGCACGCTTCTGAACAGCTGTTTCTTATCAAGAAGATAGTGTGGAGCATAATGTATAATTCTAAATTAAGTGACATAGCAACGTAATTTAAAAAATATATAAAAAGAACATCCCAGCAGTTGCCGCTGTAAATGTGTTACTTTAATCTACAGAATCTAGATAAACCCTGAAAACCCATCGATCACAGGGGTTTAACGATACTCTCAGTCGGTAATATACAGCGGTAGATGCATTTAAAATTAACTCTGAGCCATAGGAAAAATGCGGTAGCAAAAGGGATTAAAAAATCTTAAGTTTAGTGGAAACAGGAAGCATTCCTGCACTGAGTCGTAAAAGTCGTAAGACTGCATAGATTTTTCCACATTGTGCATGTATATGAGAATTCCATTCAATTGTTTGGAAAATTACACCAAGATTACGAGCTTTGTCGACATACTCTTATAACTCATTGTTAATAGTTAAATGAGGTAAAATACCACGAAACTTCCTTCGCGAAATAAACATAGCTTTGGTTTTTGAAGAATTGATGGAAAGCAGATTATTCAAGGACCATTGCGAAATTCTTTCCAGATCCGAGTTAATAAGTTGTGCTATATTTTCTAAAATAGCTTCTGTGGAACAAATATAGAATTGAACATCATATGCAAACATGTGAATATGACAAAATTTTAAAACTGTTGGCAAATCATTGGGGTCAGGGTTGCAATTTCTCTGGGGAGAATCACCCGGGTGCACATTTCTAGCTCTCTTTGGTGAATCTCACTCAGTCTCTACGAAGTTTTTTTCCTGACACCACAGTAGAGACTGTTCGACACAGCACGGGAGAGCGAGAGAATTGACAGTTTGCTGCCTGAGCGTTCGTATACTCACTGCAAAGTGAAAGAGCGAAAAAGGACTACACCGCACTAACGTGAGTGAAATCTTGATTCAAACATTAAGAAAAAATCTCTGGAAAACGGGAACAAGAAAGTACAGTCCAAAGTTTTTTTTCGCGACTCACGGTTCCTTTTTTGTACTTTTAGAATATCATAGATGAACATTACGAATGATGGGCCTCAGATAGCTTAGTCGGTAAAGGCACGGAACTACAAATCCGAAGGAGGCGGGTTCGATTCTCAGTGCAGTCGACTGAAATATATATAGACTTCCATGGGCATAATAGTATAATTGTGCTTGCCACACAATATACAAATTCATGCATTGGTGATTGGCTTCCAAAGCTTAATAACTGTGGAAGTGCATCTAGAACATTAAGTTGTGAGAGCCTAGCAGTCAGCTAATTGCGATAAGCAATATGCGCCGAAAAGAAGACGAAGAACATTAAGAAATCAGAAACATTGTAAAAATGTTCAAATTTAAGTGTTGCGGTATAAAAATAACAATGAAGATTTTCACCAGGGTGACTCTCCCTGGAGAAATAATTCTACTCTCTTCAGTGCTCCTCAGAGATCACTCACAAGCTCCGGCCTGTTGTGTGGTGAGGGTGCAAATGGCAGACACTTTGGTGTCACTCAACTTGTGATGTCTAGCAGAGAGTGGAAACAAAACAAAAATCTCTCGGGTGAGTTTGTGTTTGCGAATGTGCGGAGTACCTTTTCACTAAGCACCCTGCTAGCACCGAGGAGAACTGCATCCCTGCTTGGGGTACACCTGATAAGATATTGATTGTACTAGATTGACATCCATTAATTTCTACTAATTGAGTACGTGAATTTAAGTAAGATTTGATTAGCAAAGCAGCGCTACGACTGAAATCGAACTTGTAAGATAATTTGTGCAGTAACTTAACATGCGAAACTCTATCGAATGCTTTTGTAAAATCAATCAACAGTAAAAATAAGCAACTCCTTTTTTATTATCATCATGAACTTTTTGTAATGCGGAAGTAGTACTGTGTCCTGTTCTAAAACCAGGTTGGCAGGGACTGAGGAAATGAACCGTTGCAAATAAACTTGAATTTGAGCTTTCAGTATTTTTTGAAAGCCTTAGACAACGCACGATTTAGTATTTTCCTTGACAGTTTAATACTAGCGACTGTTTTATTGCAATGTGTATCAAAATTCACAATGGGTTCAGTCATAGCATGGCATTAAAGATACATATTCTTTGAACATTTTGTTTTATCAAGATCACTCGATAACTGGCCTAATTTAACCCGATCTTTTTAAAAATTAAAGTTCTTTTAAAGATTTTAAATTGATCCGATGGACCGATCCCTTGACATTATTGCTCTACATATAATCACAGAGAACAGACATCCAAGCTAGAGTGTCCACCGTGTGTAAATTTCTGTAACTGCCATTTTAAAATTACAGCTTGTTTCCGTTACTTTTGATGATTCGTATGTTGATGGCGCCACCTGCGCGCCTTAAGATTTGATAGGCTGTCAATTTTAGTTTGGTGAAACCGAGACTAGGCGGCGCTGATTTTCCAACGGTTTGCTTTTGAAAATTTACACAGTAAATTGGGGAAAAAATGATCGAGCCTGGATGTCTGTTCTCTGTGATATAATCTACACCCGAAGAACACAAGTTACCAGTTACGTTACCAGCATCTTTGTTCTAAGTAAAATTATTTATATATTGATATGTTGTGGTAGATGGTACAATTTTTGACTCCGAACAAAACTTGAGCTCTGTTCCGTTAAATTTAAAAAGGAAAGAAATTTTATGCTTTTTTGCAAGATATAAAACAGAATGATATCCAAACATAAACACACGAACATAAAGAATCAAATCTAAATCTAAAACAAATGAAAACGGATGATAACAATCGAAAAGGCTCGGTTGTCATTTAAGGAAATAAGGTTGCAGTTCACAAGCTTCATACCTGGTTGGTTGTGTGAGGCGGCGTATTTGACCGGATGGTTCCGGTTGGCAATTTGCTCGGCAATTGCATGATTTATGATCTTTTCTTTTGACAATGCTGCAATGCTTGCTTATGATTATCCGATCTCTTTTCTAACGCAACTCAATTCCAAGCTTCGCCTACAACAAAATATAATAATTAGGTAAGAACAAGAATGGCAGGAGTAACATTATTAAGATGAACAACATACTTACTTTGATGGCATTCGGCTTAGCTTTAACAATCTTCGCTTCTACTATGACATACACAACATCCTTCAACTCAGTCTAATCGTGCTTTGATGCTGCTACCTTGGTCCTGAAATTAGAGAGAGTAAGGGGATGCTAATGTTAGCCTAGCTCCTTCATTCGGCCTATTTACTAATACATGTCATTAATTGATCAAACGTTGAGTGCAGAATATTGTAGAAATTCGAAATTGGTTCTCTGCGTCTTTACATTTAAAGTATCTTATTCATTCCCCGAATTCAAACTTCACTTCAGAATCTATTGTAAAGTCTGTGATAGCAGTACTTACGATAAATCACTTGGAATAATTAATTTTCACAATTTAAAGCTAATTTTCAATAGTTATTTACTTAAACCGAATGCAACTTGGAAATAAATTGTTAGCAAAATTGAGCAAAGTTGAAGCAAAATAATAGGAAATCTAATGAAAATAAGTTTTCTCAAATAACTAAATTATTAACGTTCAAAAATTCAAACCACATGCAGTCCTCCGTGCAGTCACCACAAACGATATGGTTTTTATTTTTAATACTCCTCAGTGAAGGTTCTTATCTATTTGAGAATTCTTAAGTGAAGGATTATCTTAACAAGTGTGATTTCATTACCCCCCACCCATTTCGACAAGTTATTTATATTCAGGATTAAGATCGGGATGTGCGCGTACGCACGTCCCGGCTACTAAAATTACACATACGAGTTATCCACATGAGGGATAATCGCAGGGTCAACCCAACCGTAGTGCAATGGAAGGGCTTCGCCCTGGGGGAACCGCCTTCATGATCACGGTAACCCCTATGCCAGGTAAGTATGCTTAAGCGTCGTCTCGTGCAGCCACTACACCCACAGTGGCAAGCTCGCACTAGTGATGGTTATGATGCTACGGAGGGAGCATTGAGAGAAAAGCTACCCACCATGAGTATGCGCCATGCGGTGCCACATCTTTACCACTCATCAGTGATGCCAGGTTTTATTTCAACCGGCCGACTTGAATGAATTCCAAACAAATTAGGGCAGTGTTCCAATTGGATACATAAAGTTTGTTTAATTTCATTTTAGTAGCTGAAACTTTTACTTTAAATAGCCCTGCTACTGAATTCTGAGAGACGAGCAACTAGTTTAGACTCTAGATCGATTTTTAAACATTTTAATTTACATTTGAAATGAAATGTGAACTTTCGCCAATTAGAACAAAGGCAACATTTTTACAAAATCAAGCTAATTTAGTAATTTTGCTATGGCAATTCCTTTTCCTATCTTATCATAAAATTATGAAAACTGTTTATAAGTTCTCCATTGATGAATTCAGGTTGAAAAAAGAAGAAGACACGGGAGTGGTGATAAATTTGACAGCTCCCATGTTAAGTATAAGACGAACGTTTTAAAATGCTTGTAATAATTCAAATGAAATTCTAATTAAAAGCGGTTTGTTGTATGATGTAAGAAAAACCCAAAACTGCAAAATAGGGGCATTATTTTGATATATTTTTTATTTTGCTGAAAATGTCTATTGATTAGTTTCGGATTTTTCTTACATCATACTAACAAACCACTTTCAATTAGAATTTCATTCCAATTTATTACAAGCATTTTAAAATGTTCGTCCTATACTTTAACATGGGAACTGTCAGATTTATCAACACCTCGTTGTCTTTCTTTTTTCAACCCGAATTCGTCAATTACCAATATTCAATTGAAAATAAGAAAAAGAAAAGAAAAATTGTAGACTCAAAAAACCAGTTGAAAATAAGTAACGGAAAGAAGCAACGTTTGAAGCATAATGTGACGAGGAAGCTAATTAATTAAATTAGAGAGAAAATGAAAGGGAAACATAATAGAAATGCTAAGTATACGAATTAAAATGACCGACAAAAATATAAATAAATATGTAATCTATGAAATAAAAATGAGCTATGATTATATATGCATTTATTATAAAAGTAATCATTGAAAATTATACAAAAAGGATAGTGGTTATAAAAAACGTGAACTCAGTGATAATCAGCAACAACCTACATACCACATTGCGTGGGCTAAAACAAAGATGCATAAATGTGAAGCTGGAAATTTCATATAAAGTATCATTTGAAATAAAAGGAAGGGAACTTATACCATAAAATTATAATAACAATTCTATTTGTAATTACATGTCTACAGATTGTTGCCCTTCTGGAATTGTAGTCGGGCTTGTGTATCCAGTATGAACCTGAAGGTTAAGACAAAATTATTATACAATATTTAGGAATTTCATGGATATCATAGCACAGCATAGCATGGCATAGAAAATTTACAAAAACCATGGGGAGAGACACCGAATTAAGCCTATCAACTTCCACTCAACATTTCGTCAAAAATGTTAAGTGTCGTAGACCCGGTTCTCTCTGTGCACCTGGCCGCGCCTTTACAAACGGTTTGAAAAATTGATAATTGTCTTGACATCTATTGAACTTAAACAACCTTCATAGACGGTCAAGAGATAAAAAATTGGCGAGTTTCAATATTTTATTTGTGTAATGGTTATACAGTATGTAAAAAAAAGTTTATCCACCCTTTTTCACTTGGCACATCTGCTTCAAATAATCCACCAAAACATTGAAAAACGATTTTTAATATTAAGTTTATTTCTTAAGACCATCCCCACCGGTGCGTTCCTATCTGGGTAATATTTTGATGACAGAGAGCGTTCCTATTTTGATTTAGCCACCCATTTTTGCACCGGTCGTTCATAAAAAAGGTATCAGAATGGGGCTTATTATGGTTGTCACCTTTCAATATTACTTTCACTCCACTAACATACACATCACCTCACTCTTGTTTATGCTATTACTGATATCACCGTGATCATAAAGTGAACTCCGTGAGGTGGAAGTTATAGTGAAGTGAAAATCGTAGTAGCCCTCAGAAAATCTACGGTTTGCGTCACTTTTTTCTGTGTCGTGAGGGTGCCGTGGCAACGATAATAACACCGAGTTCGTTCGAATCGTCACCTCTGATGAACTCTTACATATTTTTTTAACTTGGGTGACATTCGTAATAAGGTTTTTTGTTTTGCACCGTTAAGTGAAAAACCATAATAAGCCCTCAATGAGACTCAAGTTTATTCTCGCACCGGTATCGTTTCGTTTAATATTTCGTGCAGTGTATAGTTTATATACTCTTCCGTACAGGTTTTCAACGTTCTGGTTTGTCCCAAAGATTGGATCTTGGGAAACATCCAGCTAAGCCCTGCAAAGCACTTCGTTGTCTTGTTGCGTCCAATTCCTTCCACGGGGTTTTGATGCACTCATTTTTTCACAAAATATCACAATAAACGTGAAATTAGCAATAAACACTTTAAAAACAAATCGGAAAGACTCAAATTGAAATGAAAGTCTTCCAGATGAAGACGTTGTTTTAACGTTTCCAACTTGTTTTGCTTATTTTTCATCAAATAGCAAACGCTCGGCTCGGTTGGGTCGGGTTGTCAAACTTACGAACCGACTGCTCACCGAGCGAGCAAATTGTCATTTCCCAACTCGGTTACCAACCACCGGTGCGGTGTCGAGTTGTTAAACAGGGTAATGATTTACCGATATTACCGTATTGGTGCGGTTGGTCTAAGGGATAAAAAAGAAAGTCAAATAACGATAATTTGATGTAAAAGCACGAGCTGTTCGTGTCTGAGACCAAATATATAAGAAAACGATAAAAAATCATGCAAAAAAAGTATATCCACCATAATCCTGAAAATCATTCAATATTTCGTGTGACCTCCTTGGCTTCAAGGACAGCTTGACATCGTCGTGGCATTGACTGGACAAGCTTAGCAGTCGTTTCTGGTGCGATTTTGTCGCATTCAGTTACAACAACTTGTCGTAATTGCTGAATGCTTGACGGTTTGTGTTCCTGAACCTTAATTTTTCAAAATAGACCAGAGATGTTCTTATTGGATTAAGGTCAGGAGACTGTGCTGGCCACTCCAAAACATTGCTTTTCTTTTCCTTAAACCATTGGGATACCAGCTTCGATGTGTGCTTTGGCTCCCCATCTTGCTGGAACGTGTATCTCCGGCCCAGCTTCAGTTTTTATGCACTTGCTGAAAGTTTTCGTTTCAGTATGACCAGATAAACCTCCTTTGTCATTATTCCGTCAATGAATTCGAGTTCTCCAACGCCAGACGAAGCCATCGAGCCCCAAACCATGACTCTACCTGCACAGAAAATGACAAAAGCTAGTTGGGTTAGTTGAAAATTAATGATGTTGCAATAACTTACCTCCACAATGTTTGACTGTAGGCTTTAAACACTTTGGTTTTCAGACTTTCATCGGTTCTGCGCCATTTTCGTGTGATACCATCAGACCCAAATAGCATTATATTAGTCTCCGTCTGACCAAATGACCTTTCTCCAATCATCGACTGTCCATGTAATATGATGTCGAGCCCACTTCAATCGTTTTTTAATTTTTTTCAGCTGACAACCATGCTTTCTCAATTGCCACTCTACCCTTCAGACCTTGTAGATGCAATCGATTTCGGATTGTTTGAGGTGTCACATGGATAGAAAATTCACTCTCAACTTGCTTTGCAATTTTTGGAGCTGACAAACCTTGATCTTAAGCCTGTCAATCCGGGAACTTGTCTTTCGCCGGTCGGCCTGATTGCTTTTCTGGTGTGAAAGAACCACTCTTTTTGTACTTCTGAACAATTTTGGCAACCGTATCTTTACGTATCTGAACGATATTAGCAATCTGACGGTAGCTTTTACCGCACTTGTGATGGTTCATGATAAGTTTTCGGATACTCAGCGAAATTTGTGCATTTTAAGGCATTTCGAAACACGAGAACTCAAATTTGAATCACGAAAACTTCTACACTACGAAAGGATAACTGTATGCAATGTTTACATTCGAAAAAGTTACAGGAACCGCTCAATACACGGCAAAATGGTACTAAGCATGTTTGGGTGGATACACTTTTTTTGCATGTTTTACTTCCTTTTCTGTTGATCTTGGCATAGATTTTCAAGAGCAAGATTAATTCAAGTATATTTAATGGTATAACGATAGGTACTATATAATGGACCAAATGCATAATAACACTCATTTTATCAACTAATATTTGAATCGATAACATTAACACGATAATTTGAAGCAGGGGTGGATATACTTATTTTACATACTGTATATTTCTGTCTTCTTACGAAGATGTTTCTCGAAATATAAAACTCCGATATCCTGATTACACATGTTCAGGAATTCCGTGGCCTTTGACTGGAAGATACAATACGTAGCTTAAGAAGTGGAGAATCGGGTAATTAAGAAGACAACAATCAAACCGTTGTCTCTTTGACAGTTGTCGTTGACAACTGACTCTAACGATATCCACTTGGTGGCAGACGAATGCAGAACTGTGTCATCTGGTATTTCTTGGATCGTTTGAGGCTGCAGGACGAGTAATTGCAGATATCTCGCATTATTTGTTCCAGGTACAATAGCAGTTTGTGGCAAAAAGTGGCATGTATATTTGATAATAATCACTGTGGGAGACAATAACGTTTCAGTAGCTTCTTGACGGATCGGTAAGAACTCATCATTGCCGAAGCTCCATCTGATCCAAAGCCCACAAACCTTTTTTAATTTGTAATCGGTACCATCGATCTGGAACAGTTTATCAGTTGCGCAAAATGTATATAGGTTTCCACACTGCAAGATTATATTAAAGATAACAAAAAATCACGGTCGATATAGCGATGCTTCAAAAAGCACAAATAACTATCGAGAACATTATTCTAACTTCCCAAAATTCCTGTGCATAAATGCATAAAAATGCTGGAAGACCGTAGAGTAGGTGGAGACTCTACGGGGCTGAGCTGCAAGCAACCCGGCGGGTCCACGGGTCGTGGATGGTGGGGATCCATCAGATATGATGGACAGCTACTGAATACACGAATAAGTAGCCCCGGACGAGCGGCGGGGACTGTTTAGGATGTAGGCGAGACTGAGCAGTTGTTGGACTCTTTGGAGTTTTCCAAAACCCACAAACACCGAAAGCAGCCCTGACAAAAGCAAGCCACCCCGCTTTTTTAAAAATAAGGGTAAAAGTCCAAGCCTTCACCCATTTGAGCGTCTGTTATCCATGTAAGGGTGGCTCAAAACAACGTCTGTTCTCCATGTTAGGAGCGGCTGAGTCACCGTCTTGTTAGTGCGCCCAGGACTCTAAATACAAAAGCCGAAAGTCATGCTGGTGCTTGGGACTGTTAAACAGCAGCATCACGATGGTCCTCCCGTGAGATAGTGGGGTTGGTTGTGGGCCTTATGCGAGCCGACACCAATTAAAAAGGAATTGCAACGAATAATACACAAGGAAGAAATGCATAGAAAGACTTTTAAATTAGAAGAACAGTGTTTTGTAGAAATCACTGCATGAAATTCTGCTGAAATTTGTGGAACTCTAAAAAAACACTTCTTTAGCAGAATGCCTGAAGAAATGATTGAAACGATATCTGGAGAACTACATGTAAGAATCCTCACAGACATCCTACACACTTAGAAATTATGAATTTTACACGAGACCTAATTCATGTTTGTAAATAGTCCGGGAACGTAAAGTCGGAAAATGTAATAATCGGGGAACGTAAAGAAAGATTTCGTGTAAAATTATGTCTCCTGAAACTGAAACATACGCAATTCGACAAAAGATGTGTTCTGTTGAATTTATTTTCTCATCTCTTTCAACACATTCTTATGTGCTAAAGGACGCTTGCATGTGTCGGTCTCAGGGACAGAAATTTACACGAGATTTTGTCAGGTTAGACAAAATTGAGAATAATTACACAAAACCTATTGGTGGAGTTTTGAAGTTAAAAATTAAATATATAAGATTATGGAATTCGTGCAAACATTATTTTTAAGATTTTTTCCAAATACACCAGGATTTTTCCAAAAGTACTTCAGTAATGATCTCATAGTATTCATTTTGTTCTTTCAGGTGTCCTCCAGGGATTCCTTTAAATTACAAACCACTGGGTCAATGATCTCTCCAAACACATAAATTTTGAAAACTATCGATGCATTGCCAGAAGAATCCTGAAGGAGTGGCCGTACAAAACGTCTGAAGAATACTCATAAAAATGCAAGGAGGAATATCTAAAGGAATGTCTGAGAGTCTTCGAGCAATTCTATAAAATTTTCTTCAAAAATATCTCAAAGAAATTATGGAGAAATCATTTGGGCAACCACACAAACTGAATTTCAAACTGTCATCTGTTACTGTCGAGACTCTGGCGGACGAGGATTTTCCGTATCCAACATCTCTAACAACCACACGTTAAAAGATGCTTTGTTTGTTAACAATGCCCCTGTTCATACCCGTAGTAACAAACGTCAGATGGGCCTTATTAAAATAATGTTGCATACTGTCAAACTCTAGTAAATAGGATAAGGTTGCCAGGTCCCTGGTCACCGTAGTGTCAGCGTTAATTGTTTGATTTTGCTTCATGGGCCACATTCAAAGTAGAATTGATAAAAAGTTGATCCTGCACTGTACTCATATTTCGAATTTGAGCTTTCAGTGGACAAGCAATTCCCAAAAATCTTAAAATCTTGGTATTTCTCAAAAATTTGTAATCTCTACATACAGATATCTGTATGAAAAATTGAAAAATCTGTGTCAATCAAGCTAAATCTGTGCATGTGGCAACCCGGAGTATCGTAGACCCGCTTCTCTCGCGCACCTGGTCATGCCCTTACAACTGTTTGAAAAATTGATAATTGTTTTGACATCTATTGAACTTAAACAACCTTCCTTGTAAACTTGAGGCAGATAAACTTTCATTGTAATTATTTATTGTTTTGTAAGAATTTTAAATGATTTCAATAATACGGTATTATTATGAAATACTAACTAATAGACAGATAATAGAATAATAGAATAAAAGAACTCTCAGAATTTTTTAATCCGCTATGATCGCGTGAAACAAGTTTCTGGAAACTCCATTTGTTTCATCTTGTTTACCTATGGGTATACCTAAGGATGCAAAATATATTATCG
>JASCZW010009241.1:0-44032 GCA_034211315.2 Aedes japonicus
CCCTTTCACTCAATACTTCTATTCTATTTCCAACCTACCGTACGCGGCGAAACTTTCAAAACTTTCTCTTCATATCTTTCATGCTAGCAAACGTGCTACTGTCCCTTCTTGGTGCCCTCACGGTGATGAGCGGAACATCTCCTTCTACATTAAAAATTGATTGTTCTTCGCTAATCGTTTCCATTTTGTCATCTGTAGTCATGGTGTACTAGATAAAATTTTCAATCCTTGCTGGATGGTTCCAACAACACTGGCTGTCAGTTACGGTTGTCAATTTCGGTTGAAAAATAGGGTACGGGACGGGCTTGAGGCATTTATAGCATCACCTGTAATATTTGATAAAGCTGTATGTAATCTATAATTAGAACTGCCAATATCTGGACGTTAATCCCTTTCCTAACTTCTTGTCTATCGGAACTTACCTTCCGAAACGCAGCAATATTGTATGAGTGCAATTCCGTGCATGTGTGGGAAAGAAATCACAATTTGAGGTTTGCGATCTGCTAACGTCAATTTCCTTAATCCACTCCTTCGTTTTACTCATCCGCTCTCGAAAATAATCAACCATAACATGTCGATTGCTATGATCACAAACTCGTCTAACAGCAGGTTCAGACGTGCACTCAACAGAAATAAACTTTCGGTATTCATAAGATTGCATGTATGATTATGTGCTACAAGAAATCCTTATGAATTATAATGATAATGAAAAAATTCAAAGCAAGAGCAACCTGGATTCGAACCGGAATCCAGTGACATAGCCACTAGTATATATTAACGCCGAGAATAGGAAAGCTTAAAGGCATACAAGAACAGCGTCGTGTAAAAACCGACTCTAAGTCAGCATAGTCAGCCTTATGAAATCTCAAAGCATCGTTCATAAATTGAACCTTAAGAAATTATTAAGATTATTTGGCTGAGTGTACGCCACCAAACTTTTGGTTTGTCAATGATCATTAAATTAGCAATGTGAACTTTGGATTCTTTTTGCTCTCACGGAAAGGTTAGACAAGGCGACTGTAATGACAAACGTCATTTAAAAACAAGCAAATGTAAGAGATAGCAGACTTCACGTTACACATACCGGTGCTCTATATAGCCATGGTTAACGAAAAGAGAGGAAACATGGGCTCTCTCAAAAGCATAGTGATGCGATGCATAGTTTGCCGTTCAAAAGCGAGTTTTTTTTAAAGTTGAGTACTGTTTGACAGCTCCAAAACATTCATTTTTATAATATATGATATTGCCAGATGATGAACAATATAATCAGAAGGCATTGAGTCAACATCAAATTAATGGAAGAACCATGGAATAAATAGTGATTTTAGGACAACTAAATATAAAATAACTTTTTACTCAATGTTCAATATCACATTCTGGCAAAAAGCCTAGATGTGAGAAGTAGCTGATACAAACATTCTCTTCGGTATACGCGAACAATTGCAAATTACGCAAAGGCAAGATTGAAGGGAACTTCTTCAGCAGTTCGGAAACTGATGGTTTTCTGTGCTATGGGAGGAAAATTCCTCAACGGTCGGTTGAAGAGCAAACCGCCAGCGCATATCTGCCATTAAGTCTGTAGTACGCATGAAATAAAGACGTTAAAACTGAAATTTAAAAAAAATACATGGTAGAAAGCATTGTGGATCGAAAGAGTCTTGAAGTGGAGAAATAGAATCAAGTGAAGCGGATAGAGCATCCAGGTAAACCATTTAAAACCCCAATCTCAGCCGCTCCATCACTAACGGCCATAATATCCCATTATCGACCCCAGGACCCCTGTGTTGGCCTTTAGTTTGGCCTGAGCTAGTCAAGCTCCCAACCGTCGTCCAGGTTGCCCAAGCCAACTCCAACGTCCGTTAGTTCCCGGTCGTCGTGGGAGTCCTAGTGTCTAGAACTACTAGTGACGTCCAAGGTCGTGGGTTGAAAATGTGTGTACCTCGTCTCGAGCCGACGCGGACGCCATTGTAAACGTGCTTCGGCGAGACTTGGAGGAGTTCGGAGGAGGGGAAGCGTTGGACTGAGAACTGTAGGAGTAACGGTCTGCATGTTAGCCCAAAAACCAGGCACAGTCAGAAGCAGCGTAGGAGAAGCACTGGCAAAGTAGCGAAATCGGAGAGGGGGGCCCGACGATAGGAGTGTAAGACAGAGTGAGGAAAGAGGTAGGAGATAGGAAGCAAGGAAGTGGGAAAAAAAAATACCTGTGTGAAAATTTGTAATAAAGTTTGTGAATGTGCATAAAGATGTAATAAAGTGTGTGAATGTGCATAAAGATCTCAAACTATTAACATTTGTGGAATTGCATATAATGCTGATAAAAACAGACTCCATGTTCATTTCAAACTAAGAGTTCGTAAATTGTTTCAGTCCCTAAACACACCTTTTAAGATTTTTTGGAATAACTTAAAAAAAGAGCTTGTGGATACAAAATATATCACCCTAAATTTACTTGCAATTCGTAAAAAAAATTACGATAGGCACCGATAGGCAAAATAAAGTGCCCATCTCTTCGTTTTTTTTTTTTCAATTTCTCTCATTTACTTGGTTCAAATTAAAGTAAACACAGAGTAGTTTTTTTCTTCTTTTATTTTTTATATTCTTTTTAAGTTTCACTTATGGAATACTGAAAAAAAGGAGTTTTACTTATAGAAAAAAAAACAATTTGTGTTGGAAAAACAGTGACAAAATAAAGTGTCCACTTCAAAAATCGATATGTTTTTCGATAAGTTTCCATTGGAAGACCCCTCGATTGTTTATGTTTTGATATTTTGACATGTTTTGGAAACAAACGGCCCAACCTGGTTGCATTTGTACACGTGATCGCATTTGATTCAATTGAAAGAAAATGAAGAACGCAGTGCTTTCAGAAAGCAATTCCTTGTGTATCCGAAAATTGGTCGTTCGTGATGTGCAAAACGGTGAATCGCACCGGGCTGTCGCTAAGAAGTACAGTATCAGTAAGGCAGCGGTTGACAAAATTCTTCTGAAGCTTAAAACGTTTGGATCAGTGGTGGATCGCCCTGGCAGAAGCGCAGGAAGCGGAAAACGGATGCGAGAACGAACACCAAGATCATGCGCGAAGTCAGAAGAACCCGAAGGTAACTGTCCGCGAGATCCAGGAAACCCTTCAGTTATCAGTTTCCGGTCGAACTATTGTCGCCGTCTCGTAGCTACAGGGTTGAATAGCAAACTTGCCCGGAAGCGCTCATTCATCAGCAGGCAAACAAAGCCAAACGGCTTAAGTTTGCTAAGGAGCATGCTGATAAGCCCCTAGAGTTCTGGAAAACGGTTCTATGGACGGACGAATCAAAATTCGAGCTGTTTAACCGAAAGCGGTGGGCTCGTGTTTGGTGCAGATCGGGAGAGGAGCTTCAGGTAGCGCCACATCAAGGCATGATGAAGCATGGATTAGGAAATGTGATGGTCTGGGGGTATTTTCGTGGGGTGGAGTGGGAAGCATTGTGTAAATCGACGGGATAATGACGGCAGATTCTTACATCAACATCCTGCGAGAAAATCTGGAGGTTTTGCTGATCCAGACGGGCCAGCAGGACAACGACCCGAAGCATCCTGCCAAGAAGACCAAGTCTTTCTTCCGGTCTTGTCGGATCAAACCGCTGGAATGGCCTCCACAAAGCCCGGACCTCAATTCCATCGAGAATTTGTGGGCGATTCTCGATGCCAGGGTTGACAAAACTGGTGTTACCAATAAAAATAACTATTTTGAAGCCCTGGAGCGCGCCTGGGAAGAGCTAGATCCACAGCACCTAAAGAACCTGGTCGAGAGCATGTCGAAGCACCTGCAGGAGGTCCTGAAGGCCAAAGGAGGACACATCAATTATTGAAATGCTTTTATTTTACTTTAATTTATGTTTTCTGTAGCCTAAATGAAGTGGGCACTTTATTTTGTCACTGTTTTTTTTTTTTCAACACAAATTGATTTTTTTTTCTTTAAGTAAAACTCCTTTTTTTTTGCAGTATTCCATAAGTGAAACTTAAAAAGAATATAAAAAATAAGATAATAAAAAAAATACAGTGTGTTTACTTTAATTTGAACCAAGTAAATGAGAGAAATTGAAAAAAACGATGAGGTGGGCACTTTATATTGCCTATCAGTGTAAATCATGCAAATTAATGACTTTAAATGAGTTGTTATAGTATATGCAAGAACTTTTTAGAGTGTAAATTAGCAAAATAACAAGTGTAGCAAACGATCCATTGTTTAATAATAGTAAACATATTAATAAAGGTTTGTAGACCTAGACTGGAACAAGTATTGAGTTGAAAGCCAAGGCTATAGACTGTTCCAATAATAATAAATACACTTATGATTAACCGTCAATTCAAAATGCGTGCCAACCAAGTTTTGGCCAACCTAAACTGATGTAATTTTTTTCAATTTTTTGCACGGAAGTTTTTAAAAGCGTTTGAACACGAGCAAAGAATGCGGATTGTACATAAACAAGGCACTGTCAGTGGTCTTTCGATCAGAAAACTGACAAAGGATGAAGGTGTGAGCGTCGAAGCAGTTCAAACCGCATTACGGAAGTATCAACAAGAGTGCTCTTCCGTTGATTCCCCGAGACGGAGTAGGAAACTCGGTCCCGCTGACCCTACAATCGACGGAATGGTAAGGGACTATTTCAAGCGTCATCCTTCAGCATCAGTCCGAGATGTGGCGAAAAAGCTTAGTACTTCGGCGACTAATGTTATGCGTTCCAAGGAGAGAATGGGCCTGCAGACTCGTCGAAAGCAGAAGCAGCCAAAACGAAGCACCAAACAGGCTGAACATGTGGAACCGAGGGCTCGAAAGCTGTATGGCAAACTGCTGGTGAAAAAATCACTACATAAAACTCGATTATAAAACTCTTCCGGGACCACAATTTTATACCTCGCCGAAGAGAAAAGATGTTTCTGTACCAGTGAACGTCATTCACACCGAAAAATTCGGCAAGAAAGGTAATGGCGTGGCAGGCCATATGCGGATGAGAAAAAATATCTCGTCCATGCATTACGACAGACACATTGGTAAAATGTACGTGAAACAGTGTCGGCAAAAAAGGTTGCTACCCTTCAAATAGCATAACAAGCCTAAAATCTTTTGGCCTGATCGTGCTTCCTGCCATTTCTGTCAATATGCACTAGAGTGGTACAAAAGGAACAATGTCGTATTTGTACCAAATTAGATGAATCTCATGAAAATGGTAGGAGAAAGCACTCTTCAGAAGCTTGGCAGTAGTGTTAAGGGAAAAGTTAGAGAACTAAAAAAAATCACAGTATGATCCTTTATAGTTGAGAAAGAAAGTGTATTTATGTTTTTTGGAACAGTCTATAAGTGAAAATTCCCAAATAGAACACAGCCTGAGTCAAAATATATTGTAATAGTTGTCGACTAGACAAATGTCATCCAAGTAGGCTTATAAAATTCTCAACAGGACTCACACGAATAAGCCTCCTATGAAAACAAACTATGTACAAATAAACAACCATCCATATATATTTGCATACGAATATTAATATTACGCCTTTGAATGATCTTCCTTCTTCTGAATCTTGCATTGTTGATGTCAATGATGGCTGTTCAATATTGAATACAACGTCGCATTGCACAACTGTTCATCCAAATGCAGACGAACATTTCCCAAACGACTATCGACACTTGCAGGAAGTACAATTGCTTTTATGTCCATATGTCTAATGGCTGTCCTTACCCGGTGCAAGTTGGAGAGACCGATTATGGAGACGACAATTACATACCTTAGCCACGGTGATTCTCCCGGGTATCACCAATACCCAAATCGGAAGCAAATACCTATTAGTGCCATCAATATGTTCCTCACCGTACAACACCGCCCATGTCGTAGAAGTCAACTGGTTCTCCCCGGAAACGACTTTAGACATGGAGATGGGTACTACTACGGTTACGGTGCAGTGTTAACAGCTTAGCGTGCGTCGATTGAAATTAGCACGTTGAGCGTTTCGCTTCCCAAATTAAGAACCCCCCGAACAGGCAAATAAACACAGCATGCGTCGTTTTTCGTTGTCGTTGTCGTTGTCGCCGTCATCGTTGTCGAGGGCCTCAACCACCTCAGACTGCGTTAGGTCAGCAGATGACGAGGCCGCTGCTGAGAGAGTCTGTAAATATAATTTCGGACTTAATTTCTACCGACGGATAAACACGCTTTTAGCCAAAATTCAACATCGACAGCGCGGTGGTCGGTTGCCTGTTTTCGAAAATGTTCGCGGGGCTTATGTCAACAGATTGACAGGGCTGCCTTTCGAACGGAAGGGATGTTTTACATTATAATTGATCTCTGATCTATTTCCGAGCGGGAACGCGATCGTGGTCGAGGGGAACAAGAGTGATTCAGTTTTATCTGGAAACGATCACTTAACGATCGAGACCTAACCGATCGGCGAACCAATGAGCAGCATCTAAATTGATACATTAAAATTAAATTGAATCTTTCAACGGTTTTGCAATCACGTTTCTAGCACTTTCATTGACGTGGAGGCGTAGGATTTACGTAAATATAGGATGCTTCGCTACAGAAAGGTGCTGATCAACTTCGAGTGATTTACCCAGGACAAAGCAAATGGTTCCAGACAGACGTCGTTAGCACTTGCCAAAGCGTCACGTGGCCGCATGATTAATTCAAGTCACGGTCAAACCTTTTTGTTATGGAATGTGTGCGCGTAAACTGGGCGGACAGTACCGCGCAGGTGTGAGAACCGTTCCAAAAACGCAACTACGGCTACTGTCGAAGAAATTACGAGAGAAAATGAAAAATGGCAACACGACGACGGCAACACTCCGATTAAGCTGCACGAGATCGGGAAACGAGAACGACGAACGACCCATTCCCGGCGAATTGCTGGAGATGACATACAAGGTGAACTAGGCAAAAATGCATATCACGAATCAAATGGACTGTTTAACGGCTTCGGTCGGGATGGAATGGCTTCGCTAATGGGATAGTTATGGCAACTGCAAGGACACGCTTCTGACGCAAGATGTGCTAACTGGCAACTGGAATGGCTCAAATGGTATTCCGATTCAGATAAATCTCCTCAACTGCTCTGAACACTGGTTGACGATTTTATTTGAAGAGTTGTTTCAGTATCAACCCAAGACGTTGTAGCAAACCTATGCTAAAGGAAACAAAACTTGATAACAGCTTGATGGCGACTAGGCAGTACACAGTATTGGACAAAATATATCATACTCTTTTCCTAAAAACGCATCATATGTAAAAAATATTCTCAATTTGACAGATACATCTTTGGCATGTCTGGCAAAGTTTGACTTTTTAGTATGCTTGATACAGAGGCTTAGTCGTTAAACATCAAAAATTATTATTATTCTTTCCAGATTAGTTTTTATCCAAACATCGATATTTTTTATAGTATTCTTTCAAAATCGATTTTCAATTATATTATTAAAGCCAGTTTTAATATTTTGGCAACACTACATTCTTTGACAGTTGTCATCACAGCGCGGATATGATGTTTTTCCGCCGGTTCCATGTGTATTCAAAAAGTTTAAAATGTCCGGGAAACAGATTTGGCCTCATGTCAGAAAATTTGAGATTCGGAATCGTGAAAACGGCTTTTCCCTCCGGAATATTACAAAAACATACAAAGTTTCACTTGGAGCTACACATATGGAGGAAGTATGCAAGCCAAGGAATAGTGTAAAACATAAGCGGGCAAGAACGTCATCGTTCAACAACACACCTGAAGGATGTCATGATGCGAAATCCGAAATGTTCATTGAGAGAGATTGCTGAATCACTAAATCTAGGTGTTGACCGACGTAATGTTCATCGATGACTCAACGACAGTAGATTAAATAGCAATTTAGCCTCCAAGTAACGTTTCATCAGCAAGCGGAATCAGAAGAAGCGGTTAGAGTTTGCTGCAAAAAAATACGCTGACTTGTTGGTAGACTTCGGAAAAAGGTTTTATGGAGGGACGAGCGTAAGTTGAAGCTATTCGGACCAAAACGGCACTTGAAAGTTTGTGTGGCTTCTGGTGAACCACACAAAGATCGATACTTCCAGAAGACAATTTAGAATGGAGATGAGAATATCATGGTCTGCGGAGCGTTCGCATGGTCTGGAGTAGGAAGTTTGGCACATATCAAAGGGACTGCAGATGTATTCCCATGGAAAATTTGGAGGCGTCTCTTTTGAAAACTGGCCTGGAAACCTTTCAACAGACCAACGATCCAAAATACACCGTGAAGAAAACTGCTGCGATTTTTAAGTCAAACCGAATTAAAATGTTCGAATAGCCTCCGCAATCCCCTGATTTGAATTCCATTGAAAAGCGGTGGGGTTATCCGGACGATATAGTAGATTTTGTAGCTACTTAAACATCCTTTCAGCATATTGATCCGAAATACCTAATTAAGCTAAGGTGGATCAAAGAACAACATTTGAATTTAAAAAAATGGACAAATATCATAGTAACCCATGAGTCAAAAGACAACATTTGACAGCTCTATCAGTCGAACACTAACCGTAATGGCAAAAACACTGAAAAAATGATGTTAAATAAGCACTTGTGACTGTTTTCCGGAAATTTTATTTCAATCGTAATAAGTTTAGAGCACAAAATCTCAAACCGATACGTAAACAAGCTCCCTGAACTGTCAAAACTGCATTGTTGGCGCGATCGTGCTTGGCACATTGTTCAAAGCAACTCGCCCCTCGGCTACAATAGTTCAAGAACTGTCGAAACATATCAATCCGAGATGTCGCTAAAAAGTCCAAGGTATCAGTGGGTTTTGTGCAGAAAACCATGAAGCGTTCTGGGTTAGATGTTCATAAGGAGCAAAAAGTCCCAAATCGGACTGAAAAGCAAACCATCACTGCAAAAACTCGCGGCTGGAAACTTTACACCAAGTTGCTCACCAAATCGTGTTGCATCATGATGGATGACGAAACTTACGTCAAGGCCGACTTCCGTCAACTTCCTGGCCAAGAATAATTTATTGTCTAGTCTAATTTAGATGCTCCGGAAGATGTTCGAATGAAGAAAATATCGAAATTTGCAAAGAAATTCCTGATGGGGCAGGTGATTTGCGGATGTGGTGAAATAAGGGCTACCTTCATCACTTCCAGAACAGATAGCGGTGCGATTTACTCGGAAGAGTGACTTAAGAAACCTCTCTTGCCATTCATAAGGAGGCACAATGGATAAACTCTGTTTTGGCCTGATCAAACGTCCTGTCACTAAGCTTGAAACGTGTTGGAGTGGTACCTACCGCGCCAATGGAGTCAATTTTGTGCCGAAAGATATGAACCCCCGAATTCACGGAAACTTCGCCCGATTGACAAATTCTGGGCAATTATGAAGACGAAACTTCGCAAACATCCCAAAACTATTAAAACAGAGCTGGTGTTGAAGGAAATTTCGATAAAAACAACAAAAACACAATATTCGGTTGTACATCATTTGATGGGAAAAGGATGGTGCGGCCATTCTAGACTGGAGTTGACATTAAATAAAACAAATATTTTAAAACCTAACTAATTAGTTCATTATTTCCTGAATATTAGAAGAAAAAAAACGATAATCGAATTAATTTTGGTGTGATGTGATGTGATGTGATAAGGTGCCAGTGCAGGACTAGCCATGGCGTACAGTTCCTCCTAATGGTAAGATCAAACTGTATATACCTGCAATCCTCACAATAATTGGATTAATTTTGGTGAGCAAAATGTGTGTGCCATTTTTTTCGAACACACCCTTTAGGACTACAGTTTATGCTGGAGTTCCAACCGTTTGAAGAGAATGGAGCATTGTTTATCCTGCTTCGACTCGATGCTCCTGACGACCAACAGTTGATTTTTAAACGAAATTTTGTTCTGAATTGTTAGGCACTCTTTCTAACTCTCTAACTTTTCTCCGACTATCCAATGTTTCTTTTGCTTTGATATCTTCGCAGCGCCTTTTATAAGTAGTTACCAAATCTTATCTCTCACAGTGGCATGTACGTTGCGGTTTTTATTTTAACGGTATGGAAAATCTTCGTACACACTCCTGGAGAACTCAGAGTGTGGAGATGACAGTGGCAACTCCTCGCCCCATTAAAAACCCCACCCATGCCATACCCCCCCCCCCTCCCCACAACCACCTTTCAGTATAACTTCGGGGAGGGGGCTATTGTGCGCTGAGCACCCTCTTATGTCTAACTATTTAAGGCTTTAGTAATTAGTTGATCCCTCTGGCCTGTCGCTGGTCATTTTGCCACTTGTCCTGTAGTTCTAACACAATCTAGGAGGCCGCTGTTTTTACCGCTTCCCAAGTATCCTGTTCTTGACACATTCTCTGGACGAGATTGTCCGGGGTCGTGTCCCAACTGCTCTCGGCTCATGCCGTTCCTCGCGTCGATGAAGCGAAAGCAACCGAAAAACACATGTTTTGCAGTTTTGTCCGCTTCCGCATTCCGTTATCTGCACTCATCGCCGCATGTTGCTCCGATTTTTGGTTGTTAACAACCGTGACCTCGGTCTTATGATAGGCTAGCTCCAGTTTCCTGGAACTCACCCGTCTCTCAACAATGCCAATGGAGTGCGAGGCCGTTAGCTCAACCTCTTCGATGGATTCACCACATATTTCTAGGGTGATGTCATTTGCAAACCCAGGGTCAAACCTTGCCTGTGGTGATCTGAATAACTTCTCAGAATCTTGTACAGGTATCCCGGAACATGAAGGCGTTGAAGCGAGTCCAGCGATAGTCACCCAACTGGCGCTATTGAACGCATTTCGCACGTCGAGGTGACCACTGCATAGTAGCAGACACGAACGCTGGATTGCAACTTCCTCCGTCTTGGTGACGGACAGAATGGCATCCACCGTCGCCTTCCCTTTACGGAAGCTAAACTGGTTGTTTCACAGATCGCCTATAACCTCCGTATATTTTGCCAGTCTGTTGAGAATAAGCCTCTCGAGCACTTTACCCGCTGTATCCAATAGGCATATAGGTCAATATGCCGATGGGTCCCCTGGTGGAATCCCTGCCTTCAGTAGCAATACTAGAGTATGGATTTTCCAGGCATCTGAGAAGATGCCTTCGTTCAGATATCTTTGCATCGCTGCCCTGAACATTCCGGGCGCCATTGAAGTAGCCGTCTTGATGGCCAGGTTCGGTATACCGTCAGGTTTTGGCGCTTTGTTTACCTTCAGCGATTTGCCTATCGCGATGAGTTCCTCGATTGTGACGGTCGCTTCGTCCCTTTCGTCCGCGGTGCCATTGTCGTGAGACAATTCTGCCGTTATGGGAGACCAGGATCTCTGGTCATGGCTCGGAGAGACTCCCCTAATGATGACCTGTGCATGTACCGTATGCGTGACAATGTTTGCACCATAGTACAATTAAGGTTGCAGTTTCACCTGTGCATACAACGCCTTGTTTTCTTTGCATATATATAAGCAATAATTCATATCATAGTAGGCTGCGAGTAAGAAAAGCCGATTTCCTTAGTTTTACAGTTGCATTATGACGAAGTTGCATCGTATTTGTGATTTGTTCCACGCGCATATGTCGCAAAAAGACATTTCAATCGCCGTTGGAGTATTCAGGAGGACCGGGAGAAGTGTCTAAGGCCGAGAAAAGAACTATCAGCGAAGATGGCCATCGGTCGTCCGAGGTCAGCTCGAATTCCGAGGGTTAATTGCTGCCTTCAAAAGGAAGATTGGGGTGAATTCAGAGCGTTCTATGTGGAAAATGGCGAGGAATACAGGATCAGACTTTACGGCACGGATATCGTAATGGAAGATTGCAGGACGAAGTCGATGCCACGAAAAATCTCACATGATTACCAACCGCATCCGGAAGCTACGAGTCCAGCGATCTCAGAAAATCTTGAACTTCCGCAAGCGAAAAAATCCTGTAATCCTGTTCAACGACGAGAGCATGTTTAACGTCGATCCCGTATCAAATTTCAGAACCGATCGCTATATTGGTTCTCTCTCGGTACAAGACGTGGCCGACGAACATAAAAAACGTGTACCTGATGAATCATCCTACTAGTGTTATGATGTTTAAATTGGAGGCGTCCGATGGCAAAAAATGAACCCAGTGTTATTTCCAGAAGGCGGCAAAGCAAACACAAAGATATACAACGGAATTTTAAGTAAGTATGTTCTTCCGTAGATCAAAGATCAGTACGGCCCGAGGCCAAATGTTTTATTTCAACGAGATGGGCTCCGCGCCACTCCTCGAACCGCACTCAGAAGTGTTTGCAGGAACATCTGCGGTAAAGATCTGGGTGAAGAATATGTGGCTGTAATCCCGCCCTTATCTTAATCCGCCGGATAACTCTGCATAGCGCGTCATGAAGGCCAAGGCCGGTGTGGCCTCTGCTGCACACAGAAGTTGTCTCCATTGTAATCGGTCAATAGCTGTACCTCACCAGCCTCACTGTCTGAAACTGACACACAATCGATGATTAACAAAGTTTAGGACTCTAAGAAACCTCCTCTCTTTTGAATCAAAACCGATCTTTTAATTTTGACATTGCTCAATGGTGTGAACCCCTGGGCAGTGGAAAATCCTTGAGACAGTTTAAGTTCAACTACCATGTGCCAGGACTGGTCTAGTTCTTTGCCATTTTGGGAAGAACCACACAAGTATTGCCAGATCAGTGGAAATGCAGCCCAAACGTGCTTCTGAAAATCCTCTAGTAGTTCTTATCGATGCGCATTATGATTTGAGATGGTAAATCAAGTCAAGTGGTCATGTACAGTATTTGCAAATAGTTGAAATGTTGTATTTGATTATATAAAATCAGTTCAAACAGCTGAAAGAGTTTATTATCACAAATTAGCACACTTTTGGAAAGCATTGTCACTTAAGGGAACTGTTCCATTATTCATCGCATGATCCATTATTGATATTAATCGGAATGGTAGGTTTGATGTATCAATCAATTGATTCCTTTTGTTGCTTGCTTCTTAAAAAAAACTGACATTCCTCAATGGTGCAAACATTACCACGCATACGGTACGTGACCTGGTGAGTGATTTATGTCTGACCCAAATTTGACAGAAAACCTATGGGAAAACTGTCAAATTCACGCAAACGAATCCTCAGCGTATCTATTGTGGGCTAGCCATGAGGATTGTCTTCATGGAGATTATTTCGTGGAAAAACAAGGGGGCTAATCATAAACCACGTAGACTTTTCTGGTGGGAGCGGGGAGGGGGTTGACCAAAGTCTACGCTCCATACAAAATTTCAAAAAAAAAAATATGGAGAAAAGTCTACGAGGGGGGAAGATGAAGAATAAGTCTGAGATTTTCAAAAATGGTTTATGAACAGGCCCAAGACATGCAATTCCTTAAACGAATTATTCCTTATCGTTGCTCCGTCCACGGGGTCTGCAAATGTCAACGCTCTGCTATGCCATCAAATTTGATGAATAACGAAAATGACTCACTTTTAACTCAAAGCAATAAAAATCACTGCTTTGGTGCATTGTTCAGCCCCAACAGCCTCCACTAATTTCAACCTTTATAGAATATTTAACTGATCCAGAGCTCATTAACCTTTCATGGCAAGTACCACTGCACCTCTGCACTCTTGTTTTACCAAAATATGATGAACATGCCCGTTGACATGTTGGCTAGCAAATAGACAACACATAACCAGTAACATGGGAACACGGCTAGACGGTACGCATCAACATCCATAGCTCAGTGCATAGCTTTGCGCGTCCAACCGTCCTCGGCCAGGAAGCAGAGTTGAAAATTTATAATTAATCTTAAATTGCACATATAGATGATGCACGGAACAGTTGCTTTCTCTCCGGCTCGATATCGACCATATAAATCCTTGGTGCCTCGGTTGATAATATTAGCGGTACCGGTTGGACAGTTTTTCAACTGCCTCGCGAAAACGTCACCAACATGTCATATCTCTGTCCCGTCACCGTCATCGTCGCAGTTGGCTGTGCTATGCAACATATACGTGATGTGCTGCATGACGGCTTACGATGCGTAATATTTAATTAAATCCAAAAACGATCCATCTCCAACAAATGTACACATTTAGCGATTTCCCTAAACCACGATACTCCAGCGCGGGGACAACCATTCCGAAAAATTAAACTCAACTCGTCGTCATCTTGGCAGGATGAGATGTGAGGTGGCTTTTGTGACATCAAAAAATTTACGCTAGCATCTGTCAAAACATCAGATGCGTTTTCGTATCAAACAAAATCTGGAGCGGGGAAAAAAACGTCGCACACCAAAAAGAATACCGTAGCGAATGATAATTTTATGAACTTCATTAATTTCGGTCTTTCAGGGCAATAAAAATCTCGTGGTAGATTTAATATCTGCATTGGTGCACTTTTCTCATATTTTTAGTTTTCGGTTTCACCGATACACTTTCGGTTTGAATTCTGTCGCTTCCTTGAATCCGGTCCCCTCCTCGTACGGCCGCGGTCCACTGACACTGACATCCAGACGAACTGACAAGATATCCTCTTTCTGCGTCTCTGCTGAGGCTGCATCATGGGCGATCGACGGAGGAAAAAGGCAAAGGCAAACCAGGGAAAACCCTTCCCCCAATTTTTCATTTCAAGCGAAAAGTAAAACCGTTGGAAACAAAAGGCATAGGGTTTCAGATTTACGATCCCCATCATATTAACTTCAGACCTCGAAGACTTCTTCCTGCTATGCTGCTGAGATTTGTTTCCGAATGCTGGCGTGAGGTGATGCACATGTGTGTTGTTTTCTGTTGTGTTGTGTCTCGGCTGTGGCCTTTGGTACCGATCACCCTTGAAACAACCAACCTGACGGATGAGGAATGGCTCGAGCAGATCGGCACCAATCGGCCGAGAAGTGGTTGATGAGAACAAATTTATTCTGATCGGGGTCGTCGTATTCTGTTTGGAGACAACTCAGAAACAACATATTGGAATTTGAGTTTGACACGCAGATTGAGTTGTTTGTTTTTTCCTTTTGGACGAATTATTTGACATACTATTAAACTTTGATTGAGTTGAAAACATGAAAAATGTGTAATTTTGTTTGATATGAGTTTGGGAATATTGATGTGGATTAACACTAGATTTTGTTCTCTCAATTCACAGGAAACAAGCCACTGGTGAAGGAAACGGTTCCGATGAACTCGAAGTTGCTAGTCAAGTGCAATTTTGAAGCGCCATCTTGGTACAAAAATGGCAAACCAATCACGAGCGATAGCAAGCGTGCCAAATCGTAAGTATGAATATCAATAGTTTTGAATAACCTATATACTACGCTTAGTACCATTCAACTAGAATGGCAAAGAAATAGGATTGCGAAATTATAAATCTTTCTAAATTCGGGTACGGAAGGGTTTTAACCAGTTTATTCAGCACCTGAGTCATTTGATGAAGCTTTATGTAATCTATAATTAGAACTGCAAATATTTAAACGTTAATCCCTCTGCTTACTTTGGATCTATCGGAACATACCTTCAGAAATGAGCATTTGACTCAGGAAATTTCATAGCCATGGAATAATGTTTCCAATTGCAGGAACTTATTGAAAGCATGCGGTTTGCTTTCCGAATATATTTTTTTCTTCAGCTCCATAATCTGTACATAAACTAACAATATTGTATGAGTGCAATTCCGTGAATTTGCACGAAGGCGAAATGAAATAGGCTACTTCACGATTTGCAGCAAACGTCAATTTCCGCAACCCCCTCCTCCGTTTTACCCTTCCTCACTCGAGAACAATCAACCAACACATGTCGATTGCTATGATCACAAACTTGACTACTAGCAAGTTATGAGAGAGACGTACACTACCAAACATTAAGTTTATCATTGATCTTTCGATTGGCCATGTGTATTTCTTATTTCATTTACTCCTCTCACAGAAATGTTCGACAAAGCGACTGTGACGCCAGACGAGATGCTTGGTTTAAAAACGAACAAATGTAAGAGACAGCAGGCTTCACGTTAGAATACCGTTGCGCTATATCCGTGGTTAACAAAGAAGAGAGGAAACATGGGCTCTCTCAAAAGCAACAGCGAAGCATTATTTATCGTTGAGTACTATTGAACAGCTCCAGAACATATTTTTATTGCATATGATAGTGCAGTATGATGGACAATATGATCATAAGCATAGATTAACCTTAAAAACTGGAAGAAACATGAAATAAATAGTAATTTCAGAACATCTTAATATGAAATAAATTAAACTCAATGTTCAACAACACATTCTGGCTACAAGCCGAGATGTGAAAAGGAGCGGATGAAGACATTCCTTCCGGTACACACGAACAAATATAAAATACATAAAGGCGAAATTTTAGCGAACTTCTTCAGCAGGTAGGAGACCGATGGTTTTATAGATTATGTATTTTAATCTTCAACATGACAGTAATAAATTGGTAATCAATCATGGTTTATACATCGAATCATTAGCCCGATTGATAGAGCTTATATTCGTATCATTAAAAGTGAACTAATTTTGAAAATATAGGAGTTTAAGACCTTTATCCTAACATCTGATTTCAACAGTCACCGTTGATTAAGGGGACCTTCTCCTGGTTACCTTTAAAAAAATCGATTTTTTTTTTGAAGAAATGGATTCCTTAATACCTCTAGAACACTCTCCTAAAATATTTTGAAAAGTAAGTTGACATTTCAAGTCGTTTTTGCGAAAATACTGGGCCGAAAAAGTGTTTTTTTTCTTTAAATGCGTTTTTCTCGAAATGCATTTTTTTGCAACTGTTTCCACGATAACTTCAGTAAAAATAGTCGGATTTTCTTCAACTTGGGCTTATTTTGTTCGTCTATTAGTTTTTCATAAGATGAACTAAAATCTTTGACCTAGGTGGTCCGGTTGCATTTCTACAGGGGCTTATATATTCAAAAAAAAGGCCAAAAATAACACTATGTTCTTCAAAGTCCGCTTTTTTTTTTTTTTTTTGATCGGATCTTCTTCATTTTAGTCCATCTTATAAAAAATCATGTTACTAACAATTCCCCGTTTGATTTTTTGATTTCAGAAACTTCCTTCAAGAGATATCTTGGCAACAGCTAGAAAAGCCGTTTTTTTCCAGCGCCCTCTAGCGGATGTGTGTCACATTATTTTGGTCAAAAAAAAATTTTTTTCAATAATTTTTTGTATTTAATAAAAAATAAAAAATAAATTAACCGTCTATCTTATTTGGTCTCGGCGTGAGAAAAATTCAAAAAAAGAGGTTTTTTCGTGTTCAACCAGGAGAAGGTCCCCTTAAGCCGTTCCCTACCCTATTTGAAATTCTTATTATTGTGATTCATCTCATGAACAGATTACTGGATTCCCTTATTTTTGTATTTTATTTTATTTATGAAAATATTTAAAAGAAAAAACATACTTAGAGTCACAATGTGTGTGGCGTCAGCAATTAACAGATACACAGAAAAAATATGATGACTAAAACTATACAGAGTGAGTGGGAATTTCTGTCAGTGAAATATATGGTCATAACAATGAGAAGCTTGCATACATTTTTAATTTCAATGTTTTCCTGTTTGGTATATCTTCTTTAAATCTTTCTCCTTTTACCTTAGTCTGAAACGAATGAAAATTCAAAACAATTTTTTTTTTTTGCAACGAAGGAGAATATAATCAACTAATACTTAATTGTATAGCATTTTCAGACCATATTCAATCCTTGGTTGGGTGTTGTAGAGACGATGGAAACGCCAGAAAAGCTGCCTTGGGTATGACAGGCTTTTCATCCATCGATTTCTTTGTACAACGCATGGCCAGGTCCTTATGATCAACATGGGATGGGAGGGAAGTGTTGATTGGATGTCTAAGAAGATGCTGATAACTCATGCTACCTTCATAGACATCTGGAATTAGAAGTTGGATGAGCTTGTGCGGGAGGCTTTCCTGGGCGAGAAAGCATATGTATATTTATATTTATATATACCGTGTCCAATATATTCTCATACAAAATAAAACTCTGTTTATTTCAAATCGATAATCCAGATTTTATTGATAACTTTAACTATTAGATGGCAATATAATACTTATCAACTAGAGCATATGTTTTGGAATAACACCGCCTTTAACCTTCTGAACCAGCTTCAGAAGTTTTTCGAAACCGTCACAGGCCGCACGCACGACTTCCATCGGCATTTCGTCCCAAATTGGTCTGATTACGGTTTTTAATTGGTTCATATTAGACGTCCTATTGTCATTTACCTTCGCCAGCCTTACGAAATAATCCAAGGGATTCAGATCTGGCTCGAAGAGAGAGCCCACAATCTGTCGTTCTGGACATTGTGGGATTATTGCAAGACGAATAACTTTTCATCGGAAAAGATAAATTCTTCGCCAACCGTGCCGCGACAAAAGTACTTGCTCTTTCTAGTCGTTTCTGCTTGGATGGTTTCGAAACTCCGTGAACCTTACGTTTCTTGAAAGCTTGGAATCCGAGGTCATTTTGCAGTATATTGTGCATTGACGATCTCGAAACATTCAGATCTGCGGCCATTTGACGTACGCGCTGTGATTTTCGTCTAATCCTAACAGCTCAGGCCGATACTCCTCCAGCTCTCAGTCCAACGCTTCCTCTTCTCCGTACTTTTTCAAGCCTCACCGCTTCGCGTTTACAACGACTGGAGACGGCGTACAAAATGGCCACGTCTTCGACCCAAGTCTTGAGACGTCACTAGTTCTAGTCACTAGAACTCTCACGACGACCGGGAACTAACGGACGGCGGAGTTGGCTTGGGCAACCTGGACGACGGCTGGGAGCTTGACCAGATCAGGCCAAGCTAAAGGCAAACACAGCGGTCCTGGTGTTGGTAATGCATTGTTCTGGCTGTTAGTGATGGGGCGGTCGAAATTGGGGTTTTAAGTGGTTTACTTGATTCTACTTCTCCAGTACAAGATCTTAGTTGATCACTTTCTAAAATGCTCTCTACCTTGTAATTTTTTTTCCAATTTCAGTTTTTACGTCTTTACTACAAGCTTGCTGCAGACTTAATGGCAGAAAAGCATTGGCGGTTTGATCTTCATCCGACCGTTGAGGAATTTTCCTCCCAAAGCATTTTCGCTCCATCATTGCCCCCTTTACGCCACCCTAAATGGCCACCCACTCGTGATCTACTGCGAAGTCTGGTGACAAGTAGTAGATCTGTTGATGTGCGCCTGCTTTACTCACATTGAGTGTTGAGTTGTGTCCAGAATATATATTTAAATGTTTTCCTGGTTTTAATTTAAAACCCGATTCATTAATTCCCGAAAATCTCACTCATCTTGGACACTTCAACACACCACTGGTTACACATGATCCCAGTACAGCTTTATGCAACTGTTTTCCAGAATCGGGTCCGGGAGGTACTTATAATAGGGTACGTACGCATTCACCAATTTGTGCTTCAGTGCAAGTTGTTGGTGCACAATCTTGGAGACATCATTGTGGCGACCGAGATACGCTACTTCTGTCAATGCATGGCAGATACCAACAACATGTTCGATCGTCCCCCCAACAGCGTCGTACTGTCTTTTGCGGTCTTCTATGTTAGTTGCGATTTACGTGCTAGTCATTCGCTAGTCCGATTAACCTCCAGCGAACGCGCACCACGGAAACAGCACATAAAACTCAATCTTCTACACAAAAAATTCCGTCCTATCAATTACATATTCCGTAACTAACTCCCTGACACACTATCAGGGTGTTGGATCACCAGCATAGTGGAGCTAACATCAAGGATTCTTTCACTCCACTGGATAAATCCCAAGGATCCCTCAAACACTCACCATTTTCGCTGTGGTGGCTCAGCCAATAGAGTCCTCTCGCCACCACAGCTAACCGCCAAGGAGAGACGAAGCAGGCTGAAACGAGGGTGCGTTCGCCTGGGTAGTCGTTGTGGTGACTGCCAAGGACCATGTACGTCGAGTAAATGCCAAGGACTTCTGTGTAGGCAGCAACGTCATCGTGGACATAACAACCAGGAGCGAGACTGCTTTTGAAGAGGCTCTTCCAAATACACCTCTCCATTTATGGTACTTGCGGTAACGAAAGGTGTATTCTGCTTTCCGCAAGTGCAAATCGCTTGATAAATTAATAACTTATCTTAATCTGGTTCTGGTTGAAGTCCGTCTTCACATATGTCTCGTCATCCATTGCGCAGCAGTGTGGTTCCGTTAACTTCTGCTCGCTCAACTTCCGGGCATGGCTTTTTGTGACCGTATCCTGTTTTTCGTCACGGGTTGGGGTCTTCTGAACCTTGAACGTACGCAGTCCAGCTTGAGATTTGGTATTCTGCACGAAAGTCTTGCTCACATGCAACTTTTTAGCCACATCTCGAGCTGAGGCGTTCGGTTTCCGCTTTTCAACCACGCTTTTGTGATCGTTCTCGTTGACCTGACGGCTTTTTTCCGGATCTTTGCTTCCTATCAACAGTCAGACGTTCTTCGAACCGTTTTATGATACGAGACACTGTGGAATTCGCGATTCCCAACTTTTTTCCGCTGGCACGATGCAATAGATCCTTATACTTAAAGTACTCGTGCAAAACTTTTTCGCGCACGCACTGTTCTTTCGTCACCTTTTTGAAAGCTTTTGCACTACCCGAATCAACTCACAGAGTGTAAACAATACACATTAAACTATGTTAACGCAAAATTTCAGTTAATTTTACCCAACGGATCAAAAGTTAGAGTAATTTGAGTGTGTGCGGATTTTAAAAGGTACACCCTTTAAGTTCATGAATTTTGGACATTTCCCATTAAAGGGTGTACGGAATTAAATTGTGACACACACAAAGATTCAGCAAAATTCGCCCGTTCAACCAATCAACTTCAAACTTTCAGGGAGTAAAATGAAACATGTAATGAATATTTTTCCATGTTTGTTTTATTCAATTTCAATTTCATATCACTACTCATAAGGTCCTGTACAACATTTAGACCAAGAGCTTCCGTGCACGTGTTTTACCTACCGTATTCTGTCCTTCACGTTTTTTCGCATCTTGCACGAAAGTTTTGGTTAGTTTCAATTTTTTCGCCACATCTCGATCTGAATTGTTGGGATCCTCTTGAAAGCTTGAACTACCCGCTTGTGATCTTTAACACGGAGATCTATTTTTGCCACTTTCTTCGTTTCGATCGATGGCCAACCGTTCGTGGTACCGATTTAAAACACGAGACACTGTAGAGTGTACTATTCCCAGCTTCCTGCTGATGGCACGATGAGAAAGATCCGGATTTTCGAGATACGGGTGCAAATTTTCTTTGCGCCGCTGCTGTTCTTCCGACTCCATCTTCGCAACGATTGCACATCTGCTAGTGAAACTTGCACCGCGTAAACAAATACACATTGAACTAATTCCACGCAAAATTTCAATAGTAAATACCCAACGGGTAAAAAGTTACAGCCATTCAAAAGGGGAGCAATTTGATTCCGTACAACCTTTGAAATGACAAAAATGAGTTGCACTAGAACACATTAAAGAGAACTGGGTCATGAATCCTAGTAGAATAGCAGTTCAGGTTATCGTGAGTTTTTGTTTCGCGAATGCGTGATCGGTTTTGTGAGTCCGTTTTAATGCTCGGTTCCGTGCAAACCTATAGAAGGAGTTAACAATAAAAAAAATGGCAAGTGATGGTTTCGTCTAAACTTCGACTTAGGCATGAAGATGAATAAATGTACCAGAAACAAGACGGACGCCTGACGAGTTGAGTGCAGGCAACTCGTGAGGTATTAGTCTCAAGGACGTGGAGCAAGACAGGTAACTGTTATCCATGGTATCTATGTTAAATAAATTTATTTTTATAATAGGTTTGCGTCGACCCTCAGTTAAATCGGTTGAATCGGTTGTGTCGATACTTTGTTCCGCAATATTTTGTTATCGGACGAAGCATTTTGTTTATTGTTTTGGTTGCCTATTGTTCGTTGCGCGAGTGATCGAGTGAGCATAATAAGTCGTGGTTTGCCGGGTAAGATATGTCAGTGGTAAGGTACATAATTAATTGTAATCAAAATTATTCGTTCGCCATGCTCGCCAAGCCACCTTATCTTGGAACAAATAAACCGCTGTCCCATTTTGTAAGTTACTCCAGCGATATCCGTACTGTTGGTGCACATCGGTCCAAGTTGGCTGATGAATTGCCTTGTTTTCCTAATGAAATACCACTATCACACTCTGTGAGTGACCCTAATAGTATCCTTACTGTTGATTTAAATCGGTACAAATCGGCTTTCTAGCATTTTAAAGATCTCCTAGTTTCTCAATTAAAATCCAAAATCACATTTTGTGAGTGGCCCAATGGCATCCTTACTGTTGGTTTAAACCGGTTCAAATTGGAAATCGGTACTAGCTTTTAAATATTTCACATGACAGCTTATCGTTAACCAAAACGAACCCTGCTGCCACTCAATTCTGTTATCCAAAATCCCAGTGATTTCTCGTGGAAGTGCAGTGGACTCCGCGGCTTCCAATAAAGCTCGTATCACGTCAACATATTCTTACCCTTTCCATACTCGACCTGCACTCGGGCGGGGCCGGAGCCGGTATTGCCTTAGTTTGGGATCACCCCTAATTACACATTGAAGATGTATGTTAGTCCCAAGCATCATCTGTTGGTTCTCTGTGTAGAAATAGCTGATCTGGCAATAACGGAGTAGCAACCTCGGGGAGTCAATCATGTTCATGCGAATGCGAATGCGAGAACGGTTTTGTTCCCGTGAGCAAAACAAAAGCGTTAACCTATTTTGTTGTTCTCCGTGTTGTAATTGAAAACATTTAGCTATAAAACTATTGTTTCTTATTCTACGTCACCTTTGGTGCTAGATCAAATAAATTGCTTTTTTTGTTTTAAGTTTCAATTCATCGTCGTAGTTTGATCCATTGTTTAACCAGTTTCCCCTCACAAAAGCCAACGGAACTATCGAATTATCCAAACGACTTTCCATCAAGTTAAGTGTCAATATCTCCATTAACTCCTAGTTCCAATATATCCCGCAACGCACCCAATCGCCTAGCAGCAAAGGTCTCGTGTCAATGATTATGTATTAGGCAGTACATTTTCCAACCAATTAATCGCAACTTTATAGTTATGTTCCGCCTTGCACAAGCCTATAGGAACTTAACTCCCTTTCCCTCTGAAAATCAACACAGTTTTCCTCGCTTCAAGATGGCGATCATAAGAGTAGAAATAAACTTCCTTCAACATCACCTATAATCTAGGTGGGGTAAAATAGGCCAAAATGCACCCTGTAGGATAATTCCACATGTGAATTTTAAAAGTTCTACCATTTCGAATCGATTGGTGCTGAAAATCGGTGTGAGTTTTGGACTCGTAAAATACTCGCTTCCAATTGGAAATGAGAAAATCCATGAAAAATCGCATTGGGCATTTCACCCTAAGGTAGACTGCCTCCCCATTTTCGATCCTCTTGCAGCTGCCTCGTGCCCGCTTTCAGTGAGTGTGTTTATTTTTTCACATCGTCTTCAATAAAAGTACACATAGGAGGCTGCCGTTGGGTTTTCCACTTTTCCTTGCGAGAGCTTCCTGCCTGCGTTTGGATGTGAGTAAGTAGGTAATAACCTATAGGTACCGTTCGGGATCGGAATCATGAAACGAGTGCGGTACTACTTTCCGTTTTCCAAGTGTGCCGATTTTGGCCCCGCACGGTACAGGAAAGCGGCGCAGCGTGTGCACTCATCAGGGAAAATGAGCTGAGCATAATGGAAATTGACTCAACCTTCAGTGAATTGAACTGTACCAAGGTTTGCGCTGGGAAACTGTGAGTAATGCCGCTCCGAAGAATGCATATTTGTATCACTCGGATTAACTGGTTCATTCGACTGACAGTGAGGTTTGATTGTTCAGAATTATTGCTTGTTGCTTGTTTCAGATGGGGAACGTGATTCATCCCATCGGGAATCTTCAAGAATGCTTGCTCTGGACTAAAATGATTACCCCGAGAATTCGTTAATAAAAATCTATTTATTTCGCGAAAAAATATATTTTGCATCTGTAGGAGCAAAGTGGATAACAAGGGGGATCCCTTACAACGAGAAAACATTATCCAGGCAGATGTTTTCGCACCGGGAATATTGGGTAACTGACTGTGAGTTTTTTCTCCTCTCTCTCCCTGTAGGTACTTTGTTATTGTTGTATTTGTAAACATTTCAAAAAGTAATACCTCTTTTATTTTTAGTCTGCCAGCTCAGTATACTCAGAAATTATTTTTACTTCATTCCATTCAACGTGCATGTACATGTACAATTTCGTATGGTGAAGGGGAGTAATTTAATGAATCTGTTAAAATTGCATGTTGGGTGAAAAATAGGTACTCCACTCAACAGCCTTTCCTTCCTTCAGTCAGACAGTGCTGTGTGGAAAATCGGCAGCTCCCGCACTCATCCCATCACTCTTTCGCTCTGCGCTTAAATAAGCCACTGCAGGAATGTTTGAAATTCACTTCTGCCACTTGAGTGAACCCAAGCCGCACTTCTCCAGAAAGAAGCATCAAAAAATTATTGGAATTAAGATCCACTTAAGTATTCCGAAGCTGTTTTGAATTCCGATGACACCGAAACCGTTCCGCCTGTAACCTCGCCGCGACAGAGGGGGTCATTATTATCCGAACCATAACACAAACGGTAGCACCAGTAACATCCAACAACAGCACACAATCACAATATGTAACAATCGAATTAGTCTTCGTCTAAACAGCCGACCCATTTCAGGGGGGCCGGAATTCGAGGCAGACGGATCAACCGCCAACCGCAGCCACAACGACTTTGTCAAATCGGGCGTGACAATGTTGAAACGATAAATTAACATGCTTCAAACGTACTCCTTGATGTCCCCGGTGTGTTGCATTTGCGGTTAGTAAGTACTGAACGAGGAGGATTGCCGAAAAACAATCGACGTGGTTCCGTGAGATTTATGCCAGCGCTTTTAAAGTCGATTAAAACAGATTGAAATGGATTTCGATGGCGATCGAAGCGGTGAGTATTTCAAACATGGCCACCGAACGGTTTGACAGTGTTTGAACTTTGTAAACAACAGATCGTTTTGTTGTACGACATTGGTGCACGGCACGGGTTGAAGGTAGGAAGCGGGTCTGACTGACACTGACTGGGGTGGCGTTGTTATGCGAGGTTGTTGTTAGTGCAAGCGGACAGCTGCCGGACCGAGATTCATTGCGCCTTCGAGCATGCGGTAGTAGTAATTGCTTTTAATGGATTACAAATTGATGGCTGCTGTACAGCGAAATGCATTCTTCGCAAGGAACCAGTCCAAGGCAGAGGAAGCAAGACACTATAGTGACGACTGGCATTTAGTTCTTTTCGTTCTGTTCAGTTGGTGTAATTAACGGTTTACTTACACTGAGCTACAACAGACGAGAACCATTGACCGAAAGAAGGCGATTCGAGGGGGTATCTGGTGGGTATTGGGGCTGATGCGGTTCCTAATTCATACGAATTTAAGGCATAAAACGGGTGTTTATTTGGGTATTCGATGAAATTAAACAACTTTTTTTCATAATTTCACTGCCCGAAAATATAGCTCGCATAGGCAAGGGATTGTTCAGCTTTACCAACAAGTAAACACAGTGTGCATCTGGTATCGTTTTTGAATTCGTGTGTTATGATTTACGATTCGGAACTAACCTGCCCGTAGCGGATGGCATGTGCTGGCCACGTGAGGCTGGCATAACGATTAAGTGTTTTAACGTTGCTGGTGCATTGATGATTTCAACCGTGTCTTTTATGCGTTCTAGTATTTTTAGATGAGTTCGTATGGAGTTCGAGCAATTCAAACTCTTATAGAAAAGGTTGTCGAGGATGTTTTACACACCTATTGTAAACAATATGAAAATCCCATTGTATAACCAAACCAAGTTTATCAAGCTTAGAGAGTGTGCTGTGTTCCATATTTAAACGTAGTGTTTCAACAGTATCAGAGAAATGGAAAAACTACAAGGAACAGTCCAATAAGATTGTTTGTAAAGGTGGCGCAATATGTAATCTAGATCACTTAAATGTTCAAAGGATGACCGAAGTTGGTTTCGTTCAAAATCTAACAATTTCGCATTCTAGATTGCACTCCCATACACTAAAAGTTTTAGTCATTTGGGTCCATACTACCCCAAAAGACGGGCCTCATTTAACATCAATTGAATAGAGTTTCTACTACGCCTATATGTGTACAGGGGATTTCTAAGATCCTTACGAAACTTTGTCCACGCGTAGGGTTCATGGATACAGGGTGCGGCAGAAAATAATGCGAAAATGTTCAAAATTGAGGGTCTGGTTAATTCGTGTAGCTAGTGACTAATTTCTGTTGTAAGTGTATTTGTTTATGTATACTTTCATGTGCTGCATCCAAACATTCTATTTGATTTATTGCAAATTCTTCAAAATGTTCGCGAAAGAAGTGTTGCTCGCCCAGAAGAAGCCGAAAGAGATTGCCAAGGCAATAGTTTACTGCATAAAAAAGTCCCTGCATGATGATCCTAAGCAGCGGAAGCCGGGAAGCGGACGTCCGCGCTTTGCACGCATACCGAACGTGATCAAATTGGTCCGTGCAAAAATTGCTCGCAATCCGGTGCGTTCCATAAGAAAACTTGCAAAGGAAGCCAATATTTCGGAGAAATCCATGCGGAGAATCATCAAAGAAGGCCTGCATGCATCTTCCAGAGCCAGAGTGAAACGCCACTTGATTACGGAACGGGTCAAGGAACTGCGAGTGACTCGTTCCAAGAGATTGATTTCCTTGTTGAAGAAGGAAAAAATGATAATCCTGTTCTCCGACGAAAAGTTTTTCAGCATCGATGCTATGGCCAATAGCCGCACGGACCGGTTGATTTCACCACAGAAAATGGAGAACGTTCCGGAAAATTGAAATTCAAATTTCAAACCAAATGTCCAGCTGGTGTCATAATGTTTGGCTTGGTGGCGTCCAACGGTTTGAAAATGCCGCCTCTTTTCATTGATGCTGGAGTTAAATCAATACCGAAGTGTATATCGGTATTTTAAAGGACCAAGTGCTTCCCTGGGTGAAGGCCAACTTCTCCGAGGACCAAAACGTTGTTCTACAGCAGAATGGAGCGCCGTGTCACACCTCCAATCAAACCCAACAATGGTTGAACGATTTGTGGCCCCCTAGCAGTCCAGATCTTAATCCTTTGGATTATCACACCCTAGTGTGAAAACCCTGAAGTCAACGATAACACACACATGGCAGTCAATGTCGGAGGACTACGTCCAAAAGGCATGCTCTAGCTTCCGGCGTCGGCTCGAGGATGTTATTAATAAAAATGAAGGACACATTAAATAAATTTGTCTAAAAGAACTTTATAAAGATAACTGCAGTCGAAAATGTTGATATTATTGCTTGAATTAGTTGAAAATGGGATTTGAAAGAAATAGAACAAATTTTCGCATTATTTTCTGCCGCACCCTGTATGTGCCGATGGATCTCCTGGTGGCTTCCCTGTCTTTGATAGCAACACTATGGTCTGAATTTCCAGGCGTAAGGGAAGACACTCTCGTCCAGACGCTTTTGCATCACCACCCTGAACATTTCGGGATCCATCAAGATAGCCTTCTTGATGGCCAGGTTTGGAATACCATCCGGTCCCGGCGCTTTGTTCACCTTTAGCGACTTTGCTATCGCAATGAGTTCCGCCTCGTCGCCGGCCCCCGTTGTGCCATTGTCAATGCC
Organism: Aedes japonicus; assembly: GCA_034211315.2. Classification (NCBI taxonomy): domain Eukaryota; kingdom Metazoa; phylum Arthropoda; class Insecta; order Diptera; family Culicidae; genus Aedes; species Aedes japonicus. The sequence continues at coordinate 27,705 of JASCZW010009241.1, forward strand.
CAAGTGGTCATGGGTGTTCGGCGGAGCCGTCCATCCTTCCGTCGCTATGACAGCGTTAAGGTATGGGATACTGGAACGCTGGTCATGGGACAAATCAACGGCGGCGGGGGGGCATGGACTCGAGTCGTGGCTCGAAAAGAGTCCCTCAACGAACATCTGCAGCAGCTCTGATGAACGCTCGGTTAGAGCCGCCGATCTTCTGGTTTTGACCATTACTACCCGGTAGGCGTCACTCCACGGAATCGCATTGGCCTTCTGGCTCGCTTGCTGGCCTTTGTCTCCCTCTTTAGTGCGGCCTTCGCGGCTACTAGCGCCTCTCTACGCTCGATTCTCTCGGCGTCTGGCCGCGCTCTTTGCACCCTCCGTCTTGCATGGAGGCATGTTCTTCGGAGGTCGGTAATCGACTCCATCCACCAATACAACGGCGATCTTCAATTCCTCGGTTTGACTTCCCTCGGCATGGTCGCATCACACGCTCGTGTAAGTGTCATAAGTGTTCCTGGGTTTCGCGTAAGTTTCGTTCCCTCTCAAGCGCCTCTTTAAAAGTCTCTACATCAAAGTAGGACGTTCTCCATCGGCGGGCGAATGGAGTGGATGGTTTGTGGTAGACACAACCTCCTATACCGGGTACTTGCCCGTCGTCCATAATGCCGCCATATTGGACCTGTCCGCAAACCAGTTTCCGTTGCCTGCTGGGATGCGATATGGGCCGGAAATTATGGCGAAAACTGAGGAGGAATTGATAAATAAAATAAAGAAAGAACTCAAAAATACGCATGTTTTCGTCCGCCATGGCGAATGTTCCGGTTAACTGTCGGAAGGCCGCTCGCAAGGGCGTAGAATTTTTTTGCAAGTTAGTTTAAATAATTTCCTTCTATGGGAAATTTATCAAAAGCAATTATCTGTCTTTGCTATTTTTTTCTCCATCCGAAAAAAATATTTTTAATGCAAACGTTGGATAAAACAGTTTCGAATGTAGGTTTATCAACAAAACTAAGAGGAGTACTATACGACTGGACCAAAAATTGTTATAAAACCACTTGGATGTTACTTGGATGGAAGAGCAGCAGCATCAGATGTAAGGAGAAAAGCTCGAAAGAGACCCATCACAAATCAACCTACCTTTTTAGGACGACTAACATAGTTGAGAGAAGACAAAATGGCCTCAATCTATTGTCAGGGAGGAAAACGCAGTGATGTTTGATATTTTTCATAATAAAAATGATGATCGGAAAATGATTGCAAAAATCATGATCGCTTAAATGACCAATGAAGCCAGAATCGGTTTCGTTCAAAATCTAACAACGCACTCACGAATTTCGTATTCTGGATCACAATCCCATACACTAAACGTCTTTGCCATTAGGGACACTTTTACCCCAAAAGACGGGCTTCAATGGACCTCCGATTGCAAACGGTTTCTACTTGGTCTATGTGTGGACAATGCTACCAAATGTTCAAATGTCGTAAACGTTACTGTTCCAGAACATATACTCACATACACATCCAAACCCTTTAGCCTGGGGGTGTGAAGGTAGTTCGTCTCGCCACAGTGTACCATGGAAAGGTTAAGCTCCCCCTAAAGACTAAACGAACAACCCTCCTTTGTTTAGGCGCCATACGGGGACAACCCTAGGGTATCCACGCCCCCCAGGCGTTCCGTCCCTGGCTTTCTCAACCGGAGGACGGACAATATGACGCGAGGTTCAGCAAGTAACGTAAGTGGTAGGACAGGAATATTACTAACGATCTGGATCGCAAACCACCAGACGTCCCGAACCCTGCTTCGATCCCGGAGCATCTCGATCGAATCAGCGTCAGGTCCAGTAGATGGCGTAACGCAAGCAAGGCCCATCGCTGAAGTCATACCGAAAAGTGGTTCTGGGAAGAGCTGGGGCTCAAGGCACGAGTGGGTTTTTAGTTGGTCGAGGAGTTGGCACCCTTATCCCCACACCCTGAGTTCTTCAGGAGTTTGTTAGCAGATTTTACATCCCGTCAAAAAAAATCGGTTAGTCGATTACTCTATTGTCCATGTTGGGAATCAATTCAGATTCCGTTCAGATGCACGCAATTTAATTTCTTTTGATTATCGAAATTTTCAGCCTTGGTCATTGATTGATTCTTGTTTTGAAGGCGCTTCACCTTTATTAACACGACATTAACACTCTGGAAACCAAAACTAATCCAAATTACGAAACCTAAAAAAAACTCCAACCCGACACCTTAGACCAACCGCACCAATACATGGCTGGATGTTTCCCAAGATCCAATCTTTGGGACAAACCAGACCGCCGAAAACCTACACGGAAGAGTATTCAAACTATACACTGCACGAAACCGGTGCAAGAAAAAAATTGAGTCTTATTGTGTTACCTTTTTATAAACGACTGGTGCGAAAGTGGGAGGCTAAATCAAAATAAGAACGCTCTCAGACATCAAAATATTACCCAGATACGAACCCACCGGTGGGGATGGTCTTAGTCGCAAAAGTTTGATGACGCACTTGCTGTTGCAAATTTCAAGTCTAAAGTAATTCATAATAAGCAATGACTTTAAACATTGATCTTTCACAAATCCAGATATCCAACCACATATTATGGTCAACAATCAATGAGATACCAGACTTTTAAAAAAGGCTCACTGTTTTAGAGCCCCATCCGTCCCAACTACACCATAGAGTACCCACCCCATGCTTTCGCTAACCACTACTAGAATCATTGATTTTGTTTGGTGTTATCTTGACAGAACATTTCAGGGGGTTATTCGTTGAGAGTTCTATTTTAGGGGGGATTCATTTATCTGGGAACTGATGCGCTAGTACTTCCTGAGCCACAAACAAACCACCGTTCAGCCCCTATGCGAGAGGAAACATTCATTTGTTTTTAAATTGAGAGAATGCTTTGAGATTCGAAAGAAAATGACGTTTAAATCTGACTACTGAAATCGACAAAGATTTTTCTTTACGGCCAAACCTCGTCAAATCACACAAGGATCTCCTACTCAGATTTTTTTCCGGGATGCCGTACCGACTTTCACTTGTAGTTTCTGGTCGTGTAAAGGCTGACTAAAAGTAAATTGATACGCACAAAACGACCAGTAATCCGTAATTCAATAAGTTTAAAAAGTCCCATAAATGGTTGCTTTGCAGCACTGTTATTAAAACGTCAGTTACAGCATTAGAATGTTACAATTCTCCAGTTCGAATGAAATCCCGAACCTTCCTCTTGATGGAGCCCATTATCTCCCCTCGCAGTTGAAACGGACACGGAACCAGCGCATTTCTTATTCGGATTGTAACCAAACCGTCAGAGAATAAACTATAACATTATGATTAGGTTTCAATTTGTGCAGAGGATCTCCTCTCCATGAGCGAATGTTCGCACTTTGCCTTGGACGCCACTCATGTGGTTTTGGGCATTACTGGGGCTGATTCCATTTGATACTTTTACCCACTTTTTCTTCAAAGCAAGCTCGTTCTCGAATGCTTCAGGTGTTATAAGAAGTTTGGTGTTCATGATGGCCCAAAAATTTCCATCAGTCGCAGTTCCGGTGAGTTCGGTTGGTTAGATAAAAAAAAAACATTCTTATCTCTGTACCAGTCTAACACGAGCCACGCGTAGTGGCAGGATGCCAAATCTGGCCAAAAAAGCATCTCGTCTCCACGAGACTACAACCTTTCCCTACCTTACCTTCTCAGGAACAGCCATCCGTGATGTGGCAATGTAAAACCTCCTGTTTGGGAAATTGCTTTGTGTACATCTCGGTTTCATCAGCCTTCCTCGTCAGTCACTTCCTGGCGCGGGTTTCGTCTACCGTGTTTTGTTCCAGTTTGTAGCATTTCTTACCTTTAAGACGTGGAGACCGGTACGTTTCATTGTGTTTTCGACAAACTAGATGGAAACCTCCGCCATCTTGCCACATTGCGGATCGACTGGTTTAGTTCGACGATTGAACAGTTTCAACACCTTCCTTGCCTTAACCGCATCAGCTGTTTTCGTTTTACTGCCACTGCCTGGGTCATCTGGGTCTGGGTTTGGATGGCATGCATGACTTCACCACCAGGAACACCTCCGAATGATGCAATTCCAGGTGTTTTCCGATCCATAATATATGGGATTTTCCAGGACCTCGCGAATAATTTTTCGCCGGATCTGCTTTTTGTTTCCATGCTATCTCAATAACCACTTGACAGACATAACTCTCTAAACTAGTTTCAGTCAAACTTGCTTCATTACAGCGTGTCTCACAATTCACCTTTTTTCAGTCTTGGTTTATTTCAGCTGGGTAATTTTAACAGCGGAACTGTTGATACCCGTTTTGAGTGTATTCTTTTGACAGCTTATCGCTGACGATAAATAAGCGATTCCGTTTGTTAATATATACATCAGATAGCATGGAAGTCATACGGGAGCAAGTTTTAAAATTACATTTGCAAAAGCTTAGGCCGTGTCGGATATTCAAAAGCCTTAAGCAGTTCGGAGCGAATAAGCGCTTTGTTTTTCGTACCTTGAAGCGGTTCAAGGAAACTGTTCAAGGATCTCAACCCACTTGATTACTTTGCTTGGGATTATATGCTTCTACACATGGCCTATAGCCGAAAGGGTTTACTTTAGATCAATTCAAGAATCATTTGGTTGATATTTGGCAACAAATTCCTCAGGAAATCGTGCGTTCCACCTGCGAGGGGTTCACAAATCGTTTTCGCAAAGTTATCAAGGAAAAGGGTGAGAAATTCAAATTGAATAATTATGGTTTATTTCTTTAACATGTATCTTTCAAATGAAAAATAAATTCTATGATTTGGTTGACTTGTTTTGGTGTAATCCGATTTTGTTTTAGTGACACCTATTGTGAGACACCCTGTGTCATAAACCAAGCCACATAACAGCTTACAGAATGCAATTCAAAAGACAATTCATTAATAACACAGAGCAGGCTTCATCTTCAATTGAGAATGGTGTGCTCTTGAAAATTTTGATGAATATTTCTCGTGGCACAAAAATAGTAATCGTACATCGATGAACACTTGTCACTCTCAAATAAAAAACAAAAAAACTGAAATAATTATTCAAACAACCACTAGTAAACGCGTGCTAACTACTTTGAATTCTACTAGAAAAGGCCTATCTTGTGACCTATTTCGTTTGTGAATCACGAGACTTCTTCAGTGTCGAGTACCTTATTTATTTGAAAAAGCTTTCTTTTAACTATTACTAAACATTCAACAACATCTTCTCTTCTTCCCTGCAGACTAAAATTCAACTCCATCAAGAAAACCGATGCCGGGTACTACTCGTGTGGATCGGAATATGGCGAGTGGTCCAACCTAACTCTATCGGTGTTCAGCCAGCATGAGGCGTCCGATCTCTACCAAAGCGATTCACCGGGCAGTGGACACAGCAGGCCCGTTGGTTCCGGCGTTGCACGGGTTGCCAATTTGGAAAAGAAGAGCCTCGTGTTTCCAATGTCAACAAGCGTACCTTTGCCGTCCCCGAGCCCCATTCCGTTGGAAGCGGTGAATAATGATATAACCGAAGAACTTCCAAGTTTGTCGTGGGGAATATAGATGGGCCAGCTAGCGTAACTCGGAAAGTCGGCGATAGTTATAAACTGAAATGTGAAGTGGCAGGTGAACCGAAATTTCGAATCAGTTGGATCAAAGATAATCAAATAGTGAACATAAAAACAGGGAACAAATCCAGTTTATTGCTTCAGTCCTTGGAGCCAGAAGATGCGGGATATTATGTGTGTAGGGTGTGCAATTTGCAAAAATGTGTGAATACCACGACTCATGTAGAGGTGATCGACGATCCAGAGGAGCCTTTCATCCGGTATAATGATATGGAGATTCACTCACAAGTGTCCAATAATGGAGAACCAGATAATCCGGACTATGTGGGTGATGAACATCAATACAATGATTATGAAGAAACGGATGAAGATTCAGAAGTTGACGAAGATATGGTGGCCACGGGATCTCAACTGGGAGGGAGCAATGGGGAATCATCCGAAAATCATTCGGCCTCGCCTGGAGTCAATGGGGAACTAACGCCAGGAATTCCATTTTTCACAAAGCGAGATCACATGGTGGGCCTTATGCCGAAACCATCTGGAAACATGGTGCGGCTTCGATGTCCCGCAGATGGCAACCCAATGCCTAACATCACCTGGACGAAGGACGACGAAAAGATCACTCGCAGCATGGGTTCGGTGAAGTACGCCAAGTGGTCCATTGTGCTGGAAGATCTTGTCCCGAAAGACTCCGGAGCGTACACATGCAATGTGTGCAATGTTCACGGATGCATCAGTTTTACCACCAAGCTAGAAGTGAAAGGTAAGTTCAACTTAGATCGGGGTTAAACGATCTTCTCCGATGAGACTTGAAAATGTGAAACTTTAAATAACACTTTCTGATGCCGCGTATAGATCGGTTCCCGGCACGACCATATATAAAGGATGGATTTTTGCTCAACACTACCGTACTGGTCAACACCACTGCTACTCTAGAATGTCGAACGATATCGGACCTTGAGCCCCATATTGAGTGGATCAAATTCCATATTGTCGATACTGCCAACCCGAATATTCCGAAGAACATTACCAAGCTAGAGGTACCAACTGCGTTTGCAATTGATGGTGGTGGTTATCTTAAGAATTGGTTGATCGCTTAGTTGTTGGGTTTATACTTTGGTGGTTGGCATATGTTTCTGTTTGGATCTCCTAGAGGTGGTGGTTTCTAGTCTTAGCTTGAACAAGGTTGTCTTCTTCTTTTACAGATCGTGTGAATCACAAGCCGATTATAACAAAGCCTTTGGCGAACATCACGGCAATTGTCGGCACTAATGTGTCCATGGAATGCAAAGTGCTAAGCGACCTTTCTAAATTCATCCAGTGGCTCAAATACAAGGGAGTTTGCCAGGGCTGTCCGATTATTAAGAATAAGAAGGTGATGGAGTGAACTTCACTGCATGAAATTTGGCTAACCACTAGACTTAGGTATATACTTACTAACCTGCATGTTTCTGTTACCAATGTTGAACAATTCGATAGAATGCTAATAGGTTACTTTACCAAAACAACAGCGTGACTTGGATTACCCCGAGGTTCTGACCCTTGAGAACGTGACCCACGCCGATGAGGGCTGGTACACATGCGTTGCTTCCAACACCCTTGGACAATCGTTCGAAAGTGCCTATCTACGCGTAGTGGACGAGTTCCCGGATGATCGCCCAATTTCCCATCCCGTGCGACCCCATTCGACGCTGATAACGATCATGACAACGGTTCTGACTGGGTGTTTTATCATCCTAGCGATCATTGTAATAATTGTGTGTAAAAAGCTCAAGCGGGAAAAGATGAAGCATCGGGCCATGGAGCACGTCAACCAATGGACTAAGAAGGTCATTGTGCTGAAGCAACCTGCTATTGAAACTAGTATCCCAGGTGTAACAGAGTCCATGGTAAGAGTGCTGGATTCAGATTCAGATGTTCGGATTATTTTATTGTTCCCTTCTTCCACAGCAAATGCCAATAGTCCGAATCGAGAAGCAGCGATCCACACTGGTTCAGAGCGGAAACTGTGATCCAACCATGATCTCCGAGTATGAGTTCCCGATCGATTTGAACTGGGAGTTTCCACGAAACAAACTGATCCTCGGCAAAAGTCTCGGCGAAGGTGCTTTCGGTAAAGTTGTTATGGCCGAAGCACAGGGTTTGGTGAAGGGACAAGCCTCCACCGTCGTCGCAGTGAAAATGTTAAAAGGTATTGTAGTGCATTGAGATATGTTTGAGAAGAAGTTCTTAATTTACATCCTTAGAGGGCCACACCGATGCCGATGTCAAGGATCTCGTCTGCGAAATGGAAGTTATGAAGATGATCGGCAAACATGTCAACATTATCAACTTGCTGGGATGTTGCTGTAAGGATGGCCCATTGTACGTAATTGTTGAGTATGCTCCGCATGGCAATCTGAAGGACTTCCTACGAAGTCATCGCTTCGGTACAAGCAACTATGACGACATGATCAGCGGGGAGAAGGAGAAGAAAATTCTCACACAAAAGGAGTTGATTTCGTTCGCGTTTCAGATTGCGCGAGGCATGGAGCACCTGGCTTCGAGAAGGGTAAGTTCTTTTGGATTGGCTATATGAAAATCACGATTAATTTAATTCGATTCCAACAGTGCATACACAGGGACTTGGCAGCGCGTAACGTGCTGGTCAGCGATGGCTACGTGATGAAGATTGCCGATTTTGGATTGGCAAGAGATATTCACAGCCAAGAGTACTATCGGAAGACGACAACTGGCAAACTGCCGATCCGATGGATGGCGCCAGAGTCGTTGGAGGAAAAGTTCTACGACTCCCAAAGCGATGTGTGAGTGATCTGGAAATGTAATTGAAGTGAAGTGATGGTTAATTGGATGTTCTATCTATTCAGGTGGTCTTTCGGAGTGTTACTCTGGGAAATCATGACGCTTGGGGGTAACCCTTACTCCTCGATTCCCACCTGGGACAATCTTCTGGAGCACCTGAAGAAGGGTAAACGACTGGAACAGCCTCCGCTGTGTTCCATTGATATGTGAGTAGCTATTTGTCAAATTTTTATATATTAGGTAGGGGGTAAACTACCGATGGACACTTAATTTTCCCAAGTCCTGGGAGTCGAGAAATTTTCCTTGACGAAATGTTCCAAGACCAAACCGAGGATTTGCTTTGTAGCTGCGCCTTTACCGACTGAGCTAAGAAAGGACCTTAACCTAGTAATTTTTAAACTGCGTCCAAAACTCTCCGTCATCAACAATGAACGGTACCGACGACAGCTTCGGTTCGACCTAGAGCAACTGAAACAACCGAATACCGCCACTGCATACACGCAGCATCTTGAGGCTGCGTTGCCGGACGAAGGTGAGCTCGATGGGGCCCCTCTTGAGGACTACTGGAGTACTATCGAAGCAGCTGATAACATCCTCGGGTACGTATAACGGAGTCGACGCAATGATGTTTTGTCGAGGAGTGTAGAGAGATTTTGTAGGAGAAGGACGCAGTGCCGGTGATAATGCCGCAGCAAGAGACCCGGCAGAACGTGGACCGCTACGGAAGCGTAGACAGAAACCACAGGAGAAAAATGCCACCTGGAAGAATCTGAGTGTTAGGGAGAAGGAGCAACTGTGCAGGTTCCAAGAAACACGGAAAGTTCTACCAAAAGCTCAACGCATCCCGCAAAGGCTTTGTGCCGAAATGTGCAGGGATAAGGATGAAAGAGTCTTGACGAAAGAACGTGAGGTGACTGAAAGGTAGAGCGAGCACCACCTCGACGAACACCTGAATGGCGTGGAGAACGTATACAGTGAGGACCAGGATAGTGGAAGCATTAACTACATCAGTACAACTGATGAGAGTAATTAACCCGTTCCCTCTTAGGGGTGCCACCCAACAGCTCAAGAAGAATTAGTGCATACATACATACATTTATTTGTTCAATATCACGTTTAGGATAAGACATAATCAACAATAGTACGCCACAATACCCGGTTTGTGGCTGCCGCTCTCCAACTTCGGTCACGCCCAATGCTCGCCAGATCACGCTCCACCTGGTCCGCCCATCGTGCTCTCTGCGCTCCACACCTTCTTGTGCCCACCGGATCAGTAGAGAACACCAACTTTGCAGGGTTGTCCGGCATTCTTGCAACATGCCCTGCCTTCTGGATGCTGGGTTCACCGTAGAGTGCAGCGAACTCGAGGTTCATCCTTCGCCGCCACACACCGTTCTCCTGCACACCGCCGAAGATCGTCCTTAGTACGCGTCGTTCGAAAACTCCGAGTACTTGCAGTTCCTCCTCGAGCATGGTCCATGTCTCGTGCCCGTAGAGGACCACCGGTATTATTAGAATAATTAGTGTTCGGTCTTATTGGAATAATTAGTGTTCGGATCAAATAAACTTTGGAATTTTAATTTGATATTTTAGTTTGAAAGTTTACGCAAGAAAAACTGTATTTATAAGAATAAACGCCTGTCTGCGGTAATATAGACCTTGGAGTTCGAATCAAATAAGGTAAGGGGAAGAAGCAGCTTAAGTACTCCCTTACCTGTTATCTTCCAGGGGTTGTTAAATGAAAATCTTGAGCACTAATTTGAATTGTTTGATTGACAAACAACATAAGTCCATTCGTTAATGATCAAAATCGATCATCTTCATCCGTTTATTCCCAAAACCTTAGTAATGTTAATGTGGAATTGATGCATATAGCGAAGTGTATTATAACAAAGAGGGTAATACAACTTACCTTAGAAGACCCACAGGGGCTGCCTGCTCTGTCGTCTCGAGAGTTACGTTGGCCCGCGCCGTCGCTAACTGGATGCAGCGTCGTCGCCGGGGATGAGGATAGTACGGAGGGTTAGTCTTCCTTCGTGATTTCAACTCCGTCACACGTGGAATAGGTTTTTTTGTCGGGGCACACTTTTCGGATTTCGATTTCGAACTTCGCGGGCACTAGCGGGGCCGTTCTAGCAGCCGGTTTAGGACCGGGATCCACGGCCACACGCCAGGAGCACGAAGGAGGCACAACTTCACACCTTCGGCTACCACACGACCGTCGGACACGCGCGTACCACCGGGGACCTGGGGACCGGTTCGATGGCAACCAACACTGGCACCGCGTGAGGGATTCGGGATGATGGTCCCTGAACTTAGATTCTCGCACTTCCGAACCCGGATTTTACTTTTGGCCGCGGTCTAGTCGATTAGCCTCTTCCACTGGCCACACTTTACTTGCAAAGCCAATCTATTAATTTTTCACTCGACTAGTTTTTTGTTTCCGCGCGTCCGAACACTTTTATTTCTCATAGACTAAAGACCCCTTACCATGGGGCAGGCGGCCTATTTATCCGCTCGCTCTCTCGCTATCGGCCGAGAGCATTTCCTCTTACCCACGGTGACCAACCCATGAGAATGGGTGGAAGAGGGTGCTTGAGAGCAATCGAGAGGTTTGGTAGCGGACGGCGCGTGAATGGGCGAATTTTTATAAACAATATAATTCCTAATCCGAACTCCTAACATGCAGACAAATACAATTTTTAGCATAATTAATTTAATGGGACATGGTCTCATGTTACAGTATGAGCTTTAAGCTGTATAGAGGCTATACATTATAAACCTAAAATACGTTTTAAAACAGATTAACAATATAAATAAACTAACAACAGTAGCTTCAGGTAATAGACTAGCAAAGATGATCGATTCTGATGATCTACGAATGGACTTATGTAGTTGCTTCAACTTACGATTCAGTTGTGGTACAGACTTTTTAAACATCGTTAAACAAAATTTAGTCTTTTGATGATTATAAGTTATGATTTGATTAGATTAGATGTCTTAATTTAAGAGACTTTCAGCCAGTGGCTGGTTAGTCTCTTGAAGTCATGATTTGGCAGAGCTGACATTTTTATTTTTGTTTAACGCTTTGTTCATACTATATAATTGTAACATGATACAAGCAGCGGCTGCATAGTCAATTGAAAAAATGGATATAACTTTTGGCTCAGGTAGTACCAGCAGATCGTTCCCAAGCTCGGTCCCAAGATTAATGGTTCGCCCCTGATAACGCAACTCGCAAGAACAAACACTCAAATTACTTACTTACTTATGCTGGTCCAACGTCCTATTAGGATGCGTCACGATATTTCTCCTTAAAACCCGGTTGAGGACTGCTTGTCGAATGTCCCACACTTTCAAGGTCTTTCTCCACTTGGCTTAACCGCCTAGCTCGCTGCGCTCCTCTGGGTCTTGTACCGGTCGGACTCGAGGCAAATTCCATTTTTGCGGGATTGTTGTCCGACATTCTTACAACATGTCCAGCCAATTGTACCCTTCCAGCTTTAGCGACTTTCTGGATACTGTGTTTGCCATAGATCTGCGCCAGCTCGTGGTTCATCCTTCTCCTCCATACGCCGTGTTCACATACACCGCCAAAGATGGTCCTAAGCACGCGTTGTTTGAAAACTCCAAGTGCTTGCTGGTCCTCTTCGCGCATTACCCACGTCTCATGTCCGTAGAGTACTACCGGCAGCGTTTTGTACGTGGTACACTTTGTACGGGGTGTAGTTTCCCAGACCTCAAGGTCTTGCGGAGGCCATAGTAGGAACGACTTCCGATAATAATGCGTCTCCAAATTTCTTTGTTGGAGTTGTTATCCGACGTAACGAATGATCCGAGGTACACCAACTCATCTCCGCCGATTGTCATAGTTCTGCCTATGCGAGCTCTATCACGCTCGGTTCCTACAGCTAACAGATACTTAGTCTTCAACACATTCTCCATCAATCCAACCTGGTCAGCTTCACGTTTCAGCTTGGTGTACTGATCAGCTACCACCTGGAACGTTCTGCCGACAATGTCCACGTCGTCAGCGAAGCAGATGAACTGACCGGATTTATTGAAAATCGTACCCCGCATGTTAAAGTCCGCACGTTTCATAACAACTTCTAGCGCAATGTTGAACAGGAGGCAGGAAAGATCATCGCCTTATCGAAGTCCTTTGCGTGTTTCTAACGATCCCGATAACGCACCCGATATCTTCACGTAACACTGTACACCATCCATCATATCCTTGATCATTGTGGTCAGTTTCCCGGAAAAATGTCCTCCTCGAGCTAAGATGTACGCCTCCAAACGTTTCCGGAAATTATCCACGATGGCCGCGAGGTCTTCGTCAGATATTTGTTCCTAAGCCTTTGAAAGATACGATTTCAGATGTTCTAGTGATTTTGGTGTACTGCAGGCGCTTGACTCTAAGATGGGCCATACCGAATAGTCCATCGGATTAAAATTCGGTAAGTTAGATAGCCATTCATATTTCGTTAAAAATCTTGGGAAAATGCGTTCACAAAGACAAATAGTCTTTTTGCTCCATGAACCAACGCCCAGTCTTGTTGAAAAATCCATTCATTTTTGCCGAAATGCCGCGATGTCCAATAAGCTACTGTGTCAGTAAGTAGCTTCTGATATACCGCTTGACATTCACCCCTGTCCATGAAGATCAAAGGGGTTTTGCCGGAATGAGTTATACCTGCCCAAACCGTGACAGAAGCGGGATGATGACTCCTTGAAATACTTCCACGATTTTTGGAAGCAGCAGGAAGCCTATCATTCTGGTGGTTGTGACGCTACTCGATAGTGAAAACTTTCACATCGATGAACAGCACTGACCGATAGCGGCCCTCGGATAACCGGTTCAGGAGAACCTTAGCTTTTCTCAACCGGTTTGCTTTCATGGTGTCATTCAAATAGTGATTCTTGCACAGTTTATATGACTGAAGCTTCAAACTATGGCTCGTGAACTATGGCTCCAACGGAAGATTTTGAAATTTTCAGTGATTTCGCCAACATTTGGATGGAAATCGCCAACATTCGGATGGAAATTTTGCTTGATTCGTCGTCGGATAATCTCGCGCGTTTGTGGATTCCGAACGGTGCGCTTTTTTCCTCTCCCTACGTGGCTATTTAGTTCCAAGCTGTTGGTATCGTTTTATTGTAGTTACTCACTGCAGATTTTGCTATATTCAAGGTCTTTGCATTCACTGAAACAGTTTTTCCTTTTCTAAAAAGTTCAATTACACCTGCGCGCAACTCATTCGGCTTCCTTTTTAATAAATTAGAGATCACAACTGTACCAAACCTACTGCGTAAGGGTCAAGATGTTAAACCATTTAGGTATGCTTAGTTTAATTCGCTTGGCTGTGTTGAGGCATGCCGACAAAGTCTGTGCGGATAATTTGCAGACACCCTGTAAGCTATACTATACTACACCGCCTCTGTTGGAAAAAAATCGTGATACTTTTTCCACCAGTTACCAATATTTAAACATGCATCTAACAATTAGCCAGGCTGAGCAGTTATAACATTTTTAAAATCCAATCTTGGTGACAAATATCTTGTAGAAATTATTTGACAACCGCTATAACAAGTTATAACTCTGTGGTCTGAACAAGGCATTACCTAACCTTCAGTAAACTCACATAGCAATTTCTTATTACAGCTATCTATTCATGCGTGAATGTTGGCACTACCGGCCGGAGGAGCGGCCCACGTTCTTCGAGATCGTGCAACACCTGGACCGGTTAGTGAGCATAACTTCCAACGAAGAGTATCTGGACCTCGGACTGCCCCTGCTGGAAACGCCACCGTCCAGCGATGACGAATCGGACGATAATGACAACGACGGCTGCGAGCGAGTCCGGATGTATCCGTTCAACCATCAAGGTCATACCATCGAAAGTACCTACTAATGAGAGTCAACAAAGCAATCAATAAGAAAAAAATGTTCACGAACAAGAAAAAAAAATTCAAACGTCCCGAGCTCTGTGAGCGGTTTAGGTGTTTAAAATGTGTAAAAGCTGATCGAATATATCTTTAGAACTAGAGTAGAGTGCAATTTGTTGAATGTGGATGTTTGTTCTACTTTTAAGATATTAATAGAAAATCATAAGACTGTATTTATTAAAATCATGATCCATTCCCCTTCGAATCACAAAGAATACTACCAAATAGCGCAAACGCGGGAAGCACTTTGAGGGGGAAGTGTACAAACTAGTCAGGACGTCCCACATCCATGACGTGAAGATTCAACGGCCATACTAAAATGTGTCCATATTTTGCAATTAATTGTACATAGAAACTTGAAATCTATCTGTTTAAGGTGAGACTAGCTTCTAAGGTGTACTGCTAATCCAAAGACCAAAGTGTATTGAATCGAATATTAAATTTGAATGTCAAATAGTAGAGCAATACTCAGCTGACTCATTACAGTATATCCTGCCTACTTATATGAAGGGGGATTCAACGAACCGTTCTAATAGATTAAATCTTCGAGAAAAATAGAGTTTATTCGATTCGTGTGTATGTAACTATGAGTGTATGGTAGCGAATATTAATCAATACATGTTATAGTTTTTTTGACGAAACTACTCCGGTTGTACGAAATATGTCGAATAGGATAAGCATGATTAAGAGAAAGAGAGATTGAAAAACAGCATGACTTTTACATAATACATAACATTTCTACATCATTGAAAACTCATCACAAACACTGAACAAAGAAACAGTAATTATAGATGTATGAATAGTTGTAAAAATGCAATAAAACAGTATACAAATTGAAGAAACCCAATGGCTTTCTAGCATCCGAATATGACCATCTTATAAGGACCGATTTGGCAAACATCTTATCTTATCACGCAGAGAACAGACATCTAAGCTGGAGTGCCCTCAGTGTGTAAATTTTTGTAACTGTCTTTTTTAAAATTTCAGTTCGTTTCCGTTAGTTTTTGCGAATCGTTTGTTGATGGCGCCACTTGCCCGCCTCGAGATTTAATAACACTTCATAGTATGTCAATTTTAGTTTGGTGAAACCTAGACTAGGCGGCGTTGTTTTTCCAACGGTTTGTTATCCAAAATTTACACACTAAATTTGAAAAAAATTGTTGGAGTCTGGATGTCTGTTCTCTGTGCTCCAGTTTTCCCATAGGTTTTCTATCAAATGTAGTCATGCTCGTAGAGTTCGAATGTGCGCTTCGTGTTATTGAACGAAAGGTGCTTAATACGATCTACGGTGAAGTGCAAATCGACGGCGAAACGAGGCGAATGAATCACGAACAACGTGAAACGCTGAGAGAGACGTGCCATCGTCCACACCCGTGAACCCAATCGACAATATTTTGATGTGTATTGATCTGTATTGAAACAGATATCTGTAAAAACTTCACCGAAATCCTAAAAATCGGATTACCGAACGTTCAGCTGTTGAGAATTTGGCAAAACTTTACAAATATCTGTAAACAAATCTAAATGTGCATTGAACAGACTGTACACCTTTTCTTCTCCACATTACACCGCAATTCGATCAACGCGCTTTTGCAAGTCTACACAAAAACTGCCTACTACAAGACTACCTGCTGTCCTGCGGTATAGGAAATAGAAGATCTTTCTGAATAACCTTCATTAAATTAAACTCGCTAATTTCAACTTTAACAAAAACGATTGGGAAAATGTTCATGGGTAAAGCTGTCAAAACATTGATCAATTAGAGGCATCCCTAAATCATGTCCAATTGAGCTCAAATTTTGGATAGGGTAATATTTTAGGAACATGAAACTTGTCAGCGACATTTTTTTTTAATTATCTTAGTCAATCTATATATCTTCTATACATATGAAAATTAATTTCTGTCTGTCTAAACCTTATAAACTCGGAAACTTAGTGAACCGATCGGCGGGAAAAATTTGTATGGAGGGGCGTTTAGGGCCCTTAGAAAGGTTCTTATTGTAGTTAGA